>CAUYQV010091318.1:0-81301 GCA_963574575.1 Galagoides demidoff | reverse complement strand
GGGAGGAGTATCTTAGAGAAAATCAAGGCAGTGGACCCTGAGGGCTTACTAGAATAACATGTTAGTGTGTTTTAGAAGTTCTGATTCCTGAGATTTATCCAGAAGCAAATTGTGTATTTTTTTCCTTTTTTTTTTTTTTTTAGTGAATGGTTACAATGTACATTAATGCACTTCTAGGGTACAGTGTGGGGTTTTCACACACAATCTGAAATACTTCCATCAAACTGGTCAACACAGCCTTCATGTCATTTTCTTAGTTATTGTTTTAAAACGTTCACATTCTACTCTTAGAAAGATTCACTTGTACTCTTGTAAGATAAACCTCAGAAGTGAACCCTCGAATCTCCCTCCCTCCACCCATTCCCCCCTCCCCATATTCTTAGGCTGTTATTAGGTTATAGCTTTCATATAAAAGGTATAAATTAGTTTCATAATAGGGGTGTGTACATTGGATACCTTTTCCTCCATTCTTTTTTTTTTTTGTAGAGACAGAGTCTCACTTTTTCGCCCTCGGTAGAGTGCAGTAGAATCGCTCCAGCAACCTCCAACTCCTGGGCTTAGGCGATTCTTCTGCCTTAGCCTCCCAAGTAGCTGGGACTACAGGCGCCTGCTACAATGCCCGGCTATTTTTGTTGTAGTTTGGCTGGGGCTGGGTTTGAACCCGCCACCCTCAGTATATGGGCTGGCGCCTTATTCACTGAGCCACAGGCGCCTCCCTTTTCCTCCATTCTTGTGATACTTTGCTCCAGCTCCATCCATGTGAACATGAAGGACGTAAAGTCTCCATCTTTCTTAATGGCTGCAATGGTGTACATATACCACAGTTTGTTGATCCATTCGTGGAAATTGTGTATTTTGTAATTTTAGACCCATTTTAGCACTCACCTACAGTCTTGTAACTTTGGAAAAACAAAGAAGGATAAAATAATGTCATGTTGTAAGGAGCAAGATGGTACCGCCATGCAAGTGACCTGCACGGGGTGGGGAGGGGGCAGAATGTTGGTGACAGTGCACGGTTTGGAACAGGATGCTGGCTTAGCTCTGTGCACTCCCACTGATGTGCAACAGCTTGAATTTACCTTTTTTTAATGAACTGCAAAATCAGAAAGAAAGATAAAATTTACTCCAAATTCCCCAAACCCATAATTTTTTATATACTATGTTTTATTGATTCTAAGAGATACATTTTACCCCTTTTAACATCTCTGAAATCAGAAACTATTTTTTATTTCTTAATAGCATACAAATTTTTTTTTATGATCTATGACAACTTATAGCCAATGAAATCCAGTATTATTTAATAACTTTGGTTATTTTATAGAACTTTAAAAACCGTTCCTGTTTTCAAAAATTAAGAAGGCAATAGAATCCATATTTGTACTGGTTGGGCCAGGTAGAGTACAGAATTACCAATAGGACTAAATTAGTGGGTAGCACATCTCTCATAGCGTAGAACACAGTCCTGCCCTGGGGCTTAACAGCCTCTGCAGGGAGATCAAGACCAGGGTGATGCTGGTCTGAAACAGCCAAGGAAGGTGAAACCTGTAATGCAGGAAAGCTATAGGCTGAGACGAGAGGGAGCCTACAGAGTCCAATTACAAATACACTTCCCAGTTCCTTGTTCCTGATGTAGGAGCTGGTGGCCTATGAGAGATTAGTTCTTTCTCTTGACACATATCCCATTCACTAAAGTCACCACCTATCCTATCCAATGGCAACATTCTCCTAATACACCTCATCCATGCAATTTTGAGAGAGAATGTGGGGATTTTAAAGTATAGATTTACTCAAACCTTCTGATGAGTCAGCAATTCTAAAATAAATTTGCTTATATCATTGCTGCTAAGCACTGAGGGAGACTGTAGGTCACGATGAGACTGAAGTCCTCATGTAATTTACTGCCCAGCCTGCTACCCTTTTAGAGAAAAGGGGAGCCATATGTATAGTTACACAGTGTATTGGGTGTGCGGGAGGACAGTCCCAGGAAAGCCACCATGTAACATCACCAGAGTATAAGGTCACCCTCATTATGCACCATTGTGCAAAGAAAATAAAAGAACAAGAGCCAGACTTGAGAGTTGCCCCAAGCTTCTGGCTCCTTATCACGCAAACAGGTTCTACCCACGAGCCTTTCATCTGCACCTTTGTTTCTTGCAGCAGAGGGGACACTCAAAGACAAAGGTGCGTGGTGGACTGTCAGTGGGTCCCACCTGGGCGGGCGCCAGCTCTGCCTTATCTCCAGCACCCTCTCTGGCTTCCTGGAGACACACACAGTGTGGCAGGGAGGGGAAACGCACCTGCACCACGCCAAACCTTTCAACAGAGTTTGGAAACGTGGCCTCGCCTGGCCGAGAGCCAGGAGAAGACGGGCCTCAAAACACACATTGCTGCTCTTCTTTTTTCTAACTTACTCTCGAAGGGCACCGACCCTCTGCAGTTCCCGTTGATCACGCTCCAAGGATTCTGGCTAGCGGTTTATAGGCTGCACATTCCCCATCAACTGGAAACTCGGCATTATTTTTGGATGAATTAGAACATGTACCTACAAAATCACAAAACCTCTCAGATGCCTCTTTATCTCTCCCAAAATACAAGAACAGTCTCCACATCACTCTCCTTAATGTGACTGCCCTCTGCTGCCCCTTGCCCCCCCTGGCCATGCTGCCTCCTGCTGCTGACCCTGGCCTGCCACGCTTCCTGCTGGAGGACCCTGGGCCCTCCCCTTTCTGAGAGACTATGCCCCATATAATTGCATTACATACAGCCTGCTGTGCCCCATCTGCCCAAGACTGTTTATAATCCAACAACTGGGGTGACACAGGATCACAGAAGCACGTCTGCTCTCGCAGTAGACCACCGCCCTTGGAGACGTCTGTCGCACCCCGCGACAGTGGCCTGCTCCCGGAGCCCGACTCCAGCAGGAGCTCCGCACCTGCGCGCGGTAGGGCCCTTCTCGGGCTGCAGCTCCTGGGCCAGGATCACACCGATTATTTATTTTCGCTGTGAGCATCGAGTATGCTCGTTATCCCTGATGCGAGCATCTGAGACTCCCTGCACCCCACCAGGCTCCCCTCATCTGCTGATTGAGGAGGTCAAGCTCCCCGCAAGGACCAGCATCCTCGTTCCCAGAGCAAGCTGGGGTTGAAGAGGGGTTGGCTATTACGAACGCCTTTCTGTTTTCTCTACCATCTCAATCATGAACATGACCTTTTCTAAATAGGGTCCAGTCTGTGTCAACTGTAACCTCCTCATATTCATCTTTAGTCCTCACTTCTATACCCCTTTAACCCTCGGCAATGTGTGGGCCTGAAGAGAAAAGCGCCGAGCTTGTCCTCAGTCCCTGCTCCCACAAAATGCGTTACCAGGCGACCCCGCCCCAGCGCGGCTCCCCACGCCTCTGGACCACTGGGAAGGCCACTTCCACTCTGTGGGTCTCCTGCCAGAACTTCTCCTCTCCAAGCTGCTGCTTCTTGCCTCAGTGTTCAGGTTTTCAGGTTCTGCATTCTCAGTAAAACCGACAGCTTCTTATTCTTCTCACTGTGCATTGATCCGCAGTGGCAACCCTCCGGGATTTTGAAATCTGGGGTCTGGGCACTTTTTCTTTTTCTTTTTGACAGGACATAAAATTTTTATTTATTTATTTTAACTTAATTTTTATTAAATCATAACTGTACACATTTATGGGGTACTATGTGATGACTTGGTATACAATGTGGAATGTTTAAATCAAACTAATTAACATAACCATCACCTCACTTACTTATTTTTGTGGTAAGACATTTATAATATACTCTTAGTTGTTTTTAGATGGGTTGGGCAGGGCAGGCAGGGGAGGGCAGCGGTGCTCTGCAGCGGACAGGCTGTGCCTGGTAGGAGCAGCTGGCCAGCCCAGACCGGGACCCAGGGCCAAGGCCGCAGAGAACTCCCAGACATGGTGGTTTCTTTGTTTTGTAATTTTGAATCTGGCTTTTTCTGAACTCTTTCAATAAGAGATGGATTCAATTTAAGTAAATTCTTTCTTCTTTCCCACTTTTTTATTCTTTTGGGGGAGCTTGTTCATCCTCTGGCACAGGGTTGATTTTTCATAATGAGGCTTTCACTGCAATATGTGACATAACCACACAAACCATCTCTGTATTTTAACACTCCTTTGCCCTGTGTCAGCCTTTGCGTAGGAAACCAAGAAAATTGAAAACATGTTTTATGTTTCCACAGGTCTTAGTTGAGGGTCTTATTCAAGGCAATGTGAGAAGAATGTTTATGAGGGTAAAACTGTATAAAGTGAGAATGTCAGCCTGCAAGGCCAGAATGTTGAATGGGGAGGGAAAGAATGACCAGATGCATTTTTCAATTTAATTTCTCCATAGATTCACCAAGGCCTGAAAAGAGGGAGACCAAGTGCCCCATCCCTGGGTGTGATGGCACGGGACACGTGACGGGGCTCTACCCCCACCACCGCAGCCTTTCGGGGTGTCCCCACAAAGTGCGGGTCCCCCTGGAAAGTGAGTACTGCTCATCTCCAGAGGAAGCAGCACCTTCCTGTAGATGCTGCTCCATCCTGGTGTTACTTACCGTATTCCTCTTCCAATGTGGAGTTAGGAACAGCAAAAAGGTCTTCTCTGTGTCAAGGCAATTTCCACCTATCCATGAGTTTTAAAATGTGGTATGCTAATAGAGAGGGTGAGGTACAATAATTACCATTGAAAAGATAGTTATTTACTCATAGCTCCCTAGAATGGGGTTGCACCATGTCAAGGGCCTCACACAGGGAAACCCCAGAGACAGGCAAGGGGTGGAGGGAGAGGGGATAGTGGGCAAGAGACTTAATTGTGGCTTCTGAGTGAAGGAATTGACAAGGCAGGGTCAGCTGGCTTAAAATGGGCCAGGGGTTCTGGGGTCCAGGGACTGTGCCTGTTTTCTGGGGCCCAGCTCTAGCTCTGGTGGACAAGGGAAGGGAATGGTGCCCCAGAGTGTGAGAGCTGGTGGAGGGGGCGGCTAGGGTATGGGCCCAGATTGGTTGGTTTGCATTTTAAATGTGCACATTTGGGAAAGCTGTTGACTTCTCTAGGAAGGGACTGGCTCCGCGGAGGCACTCCCTCCATGGACAGCAAGGCCACAGATGTCAAAGCATGAGTACAAAAATAAGACAGTTATTACACTGTGTGGCTCCACAGTCCTTTGTCACCTGCAGACGTGGCTTCCTTGAGCTCAGGGTCAGTCTCCATGTCGTCCCAGCCTCCCCTGGAAACACACGCTCTGTGGTGGTGTCTGAGGACATCTTACAACAGTGGAGGGCCCTGAGCAGGAGTGAGCTTTAGCCATCTCTCCACCCTAAGCCCTGGAGGTAAAGAAAAGGGCTGTCACCTTCTAGGTTGCAAAGTATCCACCTGCTATATCCTCTACTTTTTAATCTTGGGCCACACAAATCACAGAAATGGGAATCCCTGAAGGTGACCAGCTCAGCCCTGGCCTGCTGGATTATCACCTCCTCCAACTGGTTCTCTGACTATTCACTCTTTTGCCAATAACCAAATGGCAGTGCCAGGTGGGGGGTATAGAAAAGGAATTAAAAAAATAATACTTAAGAAATAAAAAAGTCTATATGCAGAACTCTAGATTGTGGGGAAGAGATGGAACTATTTGACAAAGTTCTCCATCCATTCCCCCAAAGAAAATCTCACACACGTGAAGGGGAAGGTATAAGGTTTTCAGTCTACATTAAATATGAGCATAATTGTCTCATTTGAATCTGGCATAAACATAACACAGAATTTGGATTAATTAAAACTTGAACAAGCTTGCTGGATTTAATTTCTAAAGTTCTTAAGTGCTCATTTGTTTCCATCTGAATATATATGGAGAGGAAGCATAGTGGATTATGTAACTCAAGTCATTTGGATGCAAAATTGAGAAATAAATTTCTTAGTGTGTTATGTATTTATAGTAAATTATTCTTTCCTTTATGTGATATTTTGTGCTTAGTTCTTGCCATGCATGAAAATGTGCTCAAGTGTCCCACGCCAGGATGCACTGGGAGGGGCCACGTGAACAGCAACCGTAACACCCACAGGAGGTAATTCTGATTAGATGCTAATCATTTGACATTAAAAAAATGTGAGAGAAACTTTCCACCAATAAAATAATGAGTCGACAATGTGTTATAAAAATTGCAGCATCACTATCAAATATGTTACCACTTAAAATAAGAAATATTCTCAATGTGTGGGCAGTTAAAAAGGAAGGAAAATTATCTCATAATTTCCTTTCTATAGAAATATTTTTATTAAAAGCCAATGCTGATAATGAAAAAATGTTATACTTGAAGGTGCTGGGGTTATTCTATGTTGGTAGAGGCATACAAATGCGACATACTCTCTTTTGCTTTGGAACTTCACCATTGCTGTTTTGACATTGAAAAGAGTTGTCTGGGTGATCTTGGCCCACAGCCAATATGCATTATAAAGGTACCAAAAGGGCTTGATGGTTTTGACTGGAAACCAGGTAGAAGATGGATGTCATTTCATTGAGATTCCAACTAACATAAAACCCATAGGGAGACTGTAACAAACCAGTCAACATGCAGAGGTGGTCAACATAAGGAACGAGGCCTCTTTCCATGATATGCACAGATGGTGCATCTCTAGTCAGTGAAACCTAGGTCAACTTAAGGAGGTGGTCAATGTAAGAAGGTGGTCAGCTGTGGAGATTCTACTGTATATAAGCATTTATATATGAACATACTATGTATATATAAAAATAATTTTGCTGAAAATGCTGATTGTTGTACACTTGCATTTTATGTTACAGTAGATTATTAGAGGTTATGAGATCATATTTGATTTATAAGCATTATGCCAGAAAAACTTCACATTTTGAACTTTGAATTGCAACTAAGATATAAAACTCCATCCCTAAAATGTTTCTAAAGGTTCTAAGGTAAATCATGATGTTGCCATGCTAACTTCTACAGGTGGACACGTGCAATTGTAATAAGCGCGTTCTCCTTAAAATATAAAGAAGTTTCAGAATACTTCAGGCATTTTTCCCTTACATAATAAATTTATTTAAAACAAATGAGTTTTTTCACCTTTCACCTCTAAGATGGAGATGGGAGACCAGTGTTGACATGATAGTTTGCAAAACCCTTTGGGATTTTTCAGTACAAGAATGGTGCTAAGTGAACTATTAATATGACTTAACATTTCGTGTGTGCCAAGAATGCTAGGAGGCACGTGCCAAAGCAAATCACATTATCATTTTAACTCAAATCCTTCTGCTTTTCTTTTTTTAAACAGTCTTTCTGGTTGTCCAATTGCTGCAGCTGAAAAGTTGGCAATGTCCCAGGATAAAAATCAGCTTGATTCTCCCCAAAGCGGGCAGTGCCCTGACCAGACCCACAGGTACGAACCTCCCAGGACGTCCCTGATGCATTGTTCATGCCAGGTTCCTACACAGCAGGGCTTGGGGCCCCTCCTGTGTCTCTCCCCGGGACCTCCCTTCCCAGACCTGGATGGGCAGCCCACTGGAGGGGCTGGTGTAGTTAATGAAATTGTCTCTTAAACAAACTCTCCAGCCTTCCAGAAATTTAACTTGAAATTTATTTCCTTGTAATATGATGTGACTGAATTTTTAAAAATCAAGTATACAATAATATATTTTAGTCAAAATTCTGAGTCACTAAGGATCTACAAGTCAACTGAGCACTCCACTATGGGTGACTTCACCTTTCTGTCTGGAGAAAATGCCATCAAGGTCACTGGGACCATTTAGAATAAGTGGTGTAATATATTCATCTTTGGTTCCACATACATATATAATGTCTTTGGAACAAATACTCTTTTTATGATTGATAGCTGTCAATAAAATACCTCCTACTGGTTTTAATAGCTCCCAGGTTTTTCCCAGTGTCTGGAAGTTTGGAAGATCTCGTACCTAAATCATTAATAAAGTACGGATGATGATGTTTGATGTGAAGTCCTATATTTATTGTCACAAAAATCATACATGTAAGAAAATTGATTTCAGGATTAAGATAGATGATCAGATAACTGTTGTTACTATGATGCAAAAACAGTTATTAGGCATTTCAACATTTTCCAGATATGGTTTCCCTTAATATTTTGCTTCTATAGATTTAATTAAAAGTCAAAATTGGCATTTGAATCACATGCGTGTAAAACATATGTGAAGTGAAGATCATGAATTACTGAATAAGTAGCAATTAAAAAGCTTAAAATAGAATTCTTGGTTAATATTACTGTATTTTCTAGTTTCTCCATAAGTAACTTATTTATTAAGTATAGAAATAATATTGTTTCATTTTGTTCATTGCTTAAAAGATTAATTTTTAATTAATTTTTTATTTCAAATTAATACAAGGGTACAAATTTTTAGGTTACATTGTTCTCACTTCTAGGGTAAAGTTCCATTTGTAAAAGAGCCCCTAATCCAGGGGGCGTGTTCTATACCCTCACAATGTGCCCGTTAGGTGAGATCCCGCCTCATGCCCTCCCTCCTTCTGCCAATCATCTCTCCCCCTCTCCTACCCCTTCCTGCCTCCCTCTACCCCCATACTAGACTATATTTGTGTTTTATTGTTCTTATGAGCATGTAATTGTTTATATATTGATTTCATATTAGTATGGAGTACATTGGATATTTATTTTTCCATTTTTGCAATACTTTACTAAGAAGAAAGTATTTCAGCTCCACCCAAGTAAATGCAAATGATATAGTCTCCATCTTTTTAATGGCTGAATAGTATTCCATGGTATACACATAAATAGGTGAATATTATTTTAGATTAGAACATTTATGCAACTTTACAGCTGCAAACTAATTCATGTGTACAATAACATGATCAATTAGTGGCTCAAATACTTTTATGTGGAAGTTAGAAGTTTTTTATCTGATCTAAAACACATCATTGGAACTTTGACATTCTGATGAGTTGGACATGCCTTTGTGGAGAATAAAAGAAAAAATATATTTCAAATGTTGCTAAATTATGAAAGGCATATTTGTTTATGTTCTCTTCTATTAGGCCACAGCAGGAAATTTTTTGTGTTTTCCTTGACTGGAATTGGTTCTACACAAATATGATGCTCTTGTTTAATACAAATACAAAGAATATTTAATTCACATTTAGCTTCATTGGGATAATTATATTGAAAATATGGTAACTATTAGAGTATTTGGGGTTCCTACTAAAATGATGGAAATTTAATAGATAAAATATTAAAATTCTATTTAAAGTATTACTTAAATGATCAAAAACATCCAGATTGAAGGTGGGGAAAAACATTGAAAAGCCCAGGAAGAAACTCAAACTTGAGGAATCCAATCTCCACTGTCTGCCTCAGGCAGCAGCCTGTGCCAGTCCAGCAGAGCCGAGCAGAGCTCAGCATCCCTTCTTCTCAATAGACTATAATGACATTTCCTCATTAGTCACGGTTGTTACTGTTCACTGAGTATCTGATTAACAATTACAACTGGCAGAGTGTGCGCACCTTGTCAGGACCTTAACCAGTACTTACTGATAGTTAGGTGAGTTACATGGTACTTTTCTCTAAAGAGCCCAAAGATGTTACCTTTTGTGACACCTGCATCCGATGGATAGAAGGTGCATATTCCTGTTTTACTGATGAGATGCTGGGATATTGAACATGCAGCTCCTTCCTAGCCATGCAGAACCCAAAGTGTCTCTCTGTCCCTCATGCTGGGTCCAGAGCACTCTGCTCCGCCTTGCTGTCCTCAGTCTCTTTTATTGTGCAGTGTCTCAGTGGGCACCTACAGGGAGTGATGCATTTACACATAAACTCTGACACCGATGTGCTTACCAATAGTTTTATTATATTTCTTTTGATCTACTTTCCCCCTTTCTCCAGGACAAGCTTAGTGAAACAAATTGAATTCAATTTCCGATCACAAGCCATCACCTCTCCCAGAGCTACAGTGTCAAAAGAACAAGAGAAATTTGGAAAAGTACCATTTGATTATGCCAGTTTTGATGCCCAAGTTTTTGGTAAACGCTCCTTTGTACAGACAGGGCAAGGACGAAAAACACCACCATTTCCCGAATGTAAGCTTGGAATTCTCGTACTTACTCTTCAAAATGTATTTTTTGTGTATGCATGTATGTGTATGTGTATGGTTGGGTGTACTCAAATATATAAGATGTTACTTACAGCCGCCAGGAGAGAAAGTACATTATACAGTGAAATAAAATAAGAAAAACAATAATAAGTTGATCAATATTACTGATTTTATGCTAATGGTACACAGAATTTAGTGAATAATGGATTTATTTATTCTACAAATATGGCATCCTTGTTGATCCAAATATAATAATTCGAAGAAATATTTAATTCACATTTAGCTGGAAGTGGGATTCACATGTTGATAGCTGTTTTAATGTAGTAATTTTTGTTTATATTGAAATCATGGAAATTAACAGATAAAATGTTGAAATACTATTTAAAATATTACTCACCTTAGGCTGGGCTCATACTTATAATCCTAGTACTCTGGGAGGCCAAAGCTCTGCCTGAGCTCAAGAGTCCGACACCAGCCTGAGCAAAGCAAGACCCCATCTCTACTAAAAATAGAAAAACTAGCTGGGTATTGTGGCTGGCACCTATAGTCCCAACTACTTGGGAGACTGAGGCAGGAAGATTGCTTGAGCCCAAGAGTTTGCTGTGAGCTATGATGCCAGGGCACTCTACCCCAAGGCACAGAGTATGACTCTGTCTCAAAATAAATAAATTAAATTAAATTAAATATTACCGAACTCAGCAAAAGGATTCAGACTGGAGATAGAGGAAGATGAGAAAAGTTAAAAACTCACAATTCAGGACTTAAGATTTTACTAGAAAAAAAAATTCGACTATGGAGATATTTACCCATAAATTGAGGAATTAACATTGAAACATTTAAAATGGGTCAATACTCTTTAATGCTAACATGTCCCTGTAGAAGACCATAACTCAAAATGGTATCACATAAAGAGTTGATGTTTTTCCTGAACACACTTCTTTAAGTTGTTTGGAGTCCTTATATAAAACGTCTAATGAAATGATGAGAAAATAATATTGGAAACAAACATGGGAAATGGTTTTTGCATTACAGGAATTTAACTTCCATGAAAGAAGCAGCTAAATCATGCCCCACTTTAAGTCCTCACAGACCATGGATTTATTGCAACCTTCTGCAAATCCGTGGAATCCCTTTGATCTTAGACCAGGTTGCCTAGCCTGAATGCTTGTATGAATACAGGATATTTGCTTCACTGAGTGATGTCCATCAACTCTTTAGAGAATCAGAAGGCCAAATAAAACCCCATAGTGGATAAACAAGCTTGAAAGGGATCTGCGCATCAGTGAGGAGTGCACTGTATTCCAAAAGAAACATGAGTCCCAGCTAGCGCACACACGCACACACTCATGCACAGAGATCTGTACCTATCTATTCATACAATTTGCTTGTATATACACAATTTTATTATATAGACGTGCAGCATACACACCTACATGTTTCATACAGGCCATGCTACTTAGTAAGAGCATTCCACATATTCACATAGCATGCATGTTGATTTTGAAGGTGCAAAACGTTCAGTGACACTTTCATATCCTTGTAATTATGGAAATAACATTTGGTAATGTTTTAAATTTTAATTTAAGAAAAGTAACAATCAAATATTTAAGATAAACAATATGCAATGCAAAATAAATAGCTGTATGTTTTATATTAGCCCATGTGAAATCTTGGGTGCTTCTCTTGTGACCTTGAAAGATGTTTGCAAACACCTTGGAATAAAGAAAAATATATTTAATTCCATCTCTTGGTGATGTCTCGATACCCACAACAGAAATACAAAACAGAAACTGAGCCTTGATAACTAAATCCCCTTCTGTTCACCTGGAGAACATTTCTTCCCCATCCTTAGCTTATCTTGCTCTCCCTGAATATGCAAAACGCCAGCTCAGTAAAGACCCCACCATCCACTTAGTTCCATCTAGCGGCTGAAGAATAACTTCTACTGGTTTCAATACAGAACAAACCCGCATATCAAATAATGAAAATATAGGCTTGGCGCCTGTGGCTCAAGCGGCTAAGGTGCCAGCCATATACACCTGAACCACTGGGTTCAAATCCAGCCCGGGCCCACCAAAAACAATGACGGCTGCAACCAAATTATAGCTGAGTATTGTGGTGGGTGCCTGTAGTCCTAGCTACTTGGGAGGTGGAGGCAGGAGACTCAGGAGTTGTAGGTTGCTGTGAGCTGTGATGCCACAGCACTCTACTCAGGGTGACAGCTTGAGGCTCTGTCTCAAAAAAATGAAAATATAATTCTATATCTAAGTATAAATTGCACTGTGAAAACAAACATTGGAAGGACATATTTTTTTCTCTGCTGCAATTACTGTTCCTCACATGTAGTTTTCATGTCGATGTGCCGTCAGCTCTCTGTAGCTCCTGATGGGTTGGGCTAGTGTGTTTTTCACCTACAATTTTTGCCACACATGTTGCCAATGCACCTGCTCCATAACGTTTATGGAGTTTTTGTCATAGGAAGCATAAATACAAAAAAATATTAAGCAAATAGACATTTCCTCCCAGAAATTGCATCATTTGATCTGTGAACCTCTGTGAAAACCAGTATGAATCACTTTCATTTCGTGTACCAATGGATAATAGATTGTGTTTTAATTCATTCTTCACTTATTTTACCATAAGAAGTTGTATCTTAAAAAACAAATCTATGTAATGACTAAAACCACATACATGCAATTGCTAATCAAATCTCTCTTCAACAGCAAAGCATTTTTCAAATCCAGCGAAATTTCCTAATCGGCTGCCTAGTGCAGGCGCCCACACACAGAGCCCTGGCCGTGCCAGCTCCTACAGCTACGGTCAGTGCAGTGAAGACACCCACATAGCAGCAGCTGCTGCCATCCTGAACCTTTCCACCCGCTGCAGGGAAGCCACAGACATCCTCTCCAACAAACCACAGAGTCTGCATGCCAAGGTACGCCCGTCCAAGAGCCCGGAGGGGGGCCAGCGACTGAACCATGAGAGTAAACTGCCTTTCATGTTTCTAACCACACTCGCCCCCACTTCGCTCCCCCACCCCTGAAGCAGTGCCCTCCCTGGCTTAGGAAGAGACTCAGAGGATCATGGGAGGGCACAAGCTTGAGGGGTTTGAAGGAAGATGAAAGAGAGTCCATCTCGATCTGCGGCTCTCTCTGAAGGTGGTACCATAGTCTGGGGAAAAGTGAGTTATAGAGGCTGGGTAGGGACAGTTTACAGATTTCAAAGCTGTTTTTTAAATGGGGAATTTGGCCCACAAGAAAAGAGAATTGCTTTTCAAATAAATAATACTGGAAGCTTCTCAGGGTCTGCAAATCAAAGATGGGAAGAAATACCTGATGAAACAGTAGCTTGTAAGACATTTGCAAACTTGACCCCCAAATTTTGTTATTGGACATGGTACGCCTGTACAGCAGGAGATAGTCTAAGTTGCTGCAGCATTCTCCAGGAAAACCTGGACACACGGAACCCACAGGATGCGGTTCAGGGAGGGTCGAGAACTCAGGGCTTTGTATTCAAATACAAAATCAAATTCTGTGAGGTTTGCACAAAGGCCACATTTCTGTAGCCCATGTAATTAATTACATTTGTCCCATAACCTCTCCTTTCCTTTTTAACTGGCAATGAGAAATAACTTGAATACACACAAAACAACCAAAGTTCCTCCTTTCACCAGTGAGGGGCTGCAGGGTCTTAGCGATCCACTGCAAAAGCGGCTCAGCTGTTTGCTCCCGTGCCCCGCTGGGGCCAGTAACTCCTGTTTACACAAAGGACATCAGTTAAAAGGAGTCGTGTCCCTACCTGGGTAGCTGAAGCCAGTAAAATAAAGTGCCCAGACTTACTGGAGAGGAAATGATAGCCTTGCTTTAAGTGGAAGATTCCCTGGGTTACATGCTAACACTAAGACTTGGCCTGTCCAAGTCCATAGGTCCTCTTGTCCCCTTTAAGTGTGGCAGGTCCCCAGTGTGGTCAGCTGCTCGCCTGTGCTGTGCCAGGCCTTCAGGAGAGCAGGTAACACAGTGCCACCAAGCATTTGACAGAAGAATCAGAATTAGCTTCTGGACAAGGCCGAGCCAAGTAAACCCCAGGAAGAGTTGGCGGCCAAAAACCACTCAAAAACAATTTTTAAACAAATGAGGTTCTTAAACAAAGAAAAACATGCTCTGAAAATATAAAGAAAATACCATGCTATCCAAATTCAAAGGAATCCCAGTCAAAAATTATTTAACTAGACATATTCGGGAATTTTTATAAACAACTTTAATTATTTTTAAATTTATTTTTTTAAGCCAGAATAAATTTCTTCTTTACAAGAGGGTACCCTAATAAGCATCGAGTTAGTGAAGTATTGAAATAGTTTCTTTATATGGCTGTCCTGTGAGAATGAAAGCACCAATATCATAATCATTGATGTTGTCTAAATTATGTGAGTAAATTCTTTCAGAATGAATGCTTTCCATCTCACATGGAGCTGTTTTCCTGTTCCTCGGAATTCTGCCTTTAACCTTTAGATGGTTCATGTTCTATTAAATTGCTAACACTGAGTTATGTGTAAGCAAAGATGACTAAAGTCGGAGCAGTCTTTTCATCCTTATGAAGATGTGTTCTTTTCTTTAAAAACACATTTCTGGTCAGAAGAGCCATTGTTAAGTTGATACATTTCAAAAATGCAAATGATCATTTTCCAGTGAATGTTGTTGGGCTCCTGTCGGGAGCATTGGTGCCAGGCTGCTCTGTGGCGCTCACCCGGCTCGCCCAGGTGACAGGAACTCGCTGCACGCCTCGGCGTCCCACTGCCAACCAAGTCTCAGTGGCAGAAGCCAAACAATTGATGTGCTGACAAGGACGCAAGAGGCAGGAAGTGCACAGACCGACTTTCCAAAGGAGTTTGTTTTTACGCTGGGGGTTTCAAAAACCATTTTCCCTTGAAAATTGTCCCCCTGGACATAGTGGTTGCTAAAGTAGGATAAATATGGTGTCCTGGAATGTCACTGTACTGGCGTCTCCTGACCCTGTGCACACACATGCACGTTTGCACACAACTGTCACAACTTTCAGAATTCTGTCCCAGTTGGATCCTATCTTCTGAATATAGAAGAGAAGCTCATAAATTCCTGAAACAACAACAACAAAAATTTGTTTTAGCAAAAGTCAGAAAAGGGCAATGTAATTAACCCTAAAAACTTGCCCCTGGCGGCAGTGCCCGATGTGAGCCTTTTCCGCTGTTGGGGCTGACTTTGCAGGATTAAACAGACACAGTCTTCATCTCCACATTGAATGCTAGTCTGGTTTCCTTTCCCCTATGATTTTACTTCTCCTCCATGGCAGGTCATTAGTGTGTTTATTTCTAATAGGCCAAATCCACAGGTCTGATGAGTTTCTCATTTAGACACGTGGATGTAGAGATGGGTGGCTCGTTCCTACATGGGCACTGTCATGTATTAGAGACATCATGGTGCCCAGATTTACAGCTGTCCTGAGGCAAGGTCTCTACATGCGAGACTGCCCTGACCACAGGCCAGTCAGTCACAGGCCTTGCCTTTACGGAGCTTACAAATGAAGCAGGATGAGAGGAGTGACCCTCTGGGTCCACCTGCCTTGTGTTGCTCCATGTGGAGAGCTGGATTTGAACAGGGTATGTTCTCCAAGTCCAGGGTAGGCATGGGTAGCTTCGCAGTGACTTTAGGTTGTTTTTTTTTAAAGCTTCAATTTTTCTTTTATATATAGACATTTACCATATCAAAAATTAAAACAAAATTTAAAAATATATATTCATTTAAGATAACAAATCCATTACAGAAAACATAAACAATGGTTTTAGATAAAAAATAAATTTTTCAAAGCGAAAAAGGTAGCAAGAAAAATAGCATTTTATATTTTTGAAACTCTGATATCTGGCTTAATGAAAGTTAACTGGATTCACATTACCAATTTTGCATTCTGTCTGTTGCAATATCACACATGTAGTGGCTGGGGAATTCTACAGGACAGAATTAAAGTGAAAAAGGCAAATAATGTCTTGGTACTTTTAAGAAAATAGTTTTGACCTTATGGAGTCCCTGAAAGAGTCTCAGTGACAGAGAAGGGTCTCCCTACCGCGCCTTGAGAGCTCACGTGGAGGCTGGTTTCAGACGCAGGTTCCGTTGCCTTTGGAGAGAAGGCTCAGTAGAGGTGCATCTGCCCTGCAGATAACATGTCTTGATTCTCCTCTACTTTCCCTTTCACTTAATATATCCTGGAGAGCCTTCTCCTCCTGGAGATATACAGTAGCGTATCCTACATTCCTGGAGATCCTTCTCCTCCTTGAGATACATAGTAATGTATCGTACATACAACTGATTCCTTCTTACAGCTTGTTTGATGGTTTTTAGTAAATGGAGATCCCATTTTAACCATCTCTTACTTTGTAGGACATACAGCGCCTTGAACACATCTGTAAAATGTGAGATAAGGGTTTAGCTTTTTTTGAACTTCAGGTTCTGATTTTTTCATTATTTTATTTTTATTTATTTTTTATTAAAGTTCAGTATACAAATATCCATTTGTACCATTAACAATTAGAGAATTAAAGTTAATGTGACAACGCAAAATATGAAATACACAGAAATGATTCTTCAGAAATACATGTACTTCTACAGAAAACTATTATTGAAAATGTAGAAAGACTCGTGTGTGTATATATTGCAAAATTGTTATTAATGGTTGTGTTTATGTTTGTTCATTTGTTTGAGAACCTAGGTGAGGGCTTATTTCTCACCTTCTTTCTGTTTTCCTTCCAATTCTTTCTTCAGTTTTATAGAACACCCAATAGGATAATGAATTACAGTCATACTGTCACCCATGGGAATAACGTTTTTAAAATCAAGCCGACAGGCACCAACTTATTGGGAATAAGACAGAGTTTTTCCAAGCTACCTGCAGGCTCCCAGCTGACTGCAAGTTTAGTGGGAGATCTGAATTAGTGATTGGCAAAATCACTGCTCTTATGGAAGGTCATGGGTGCACAGATTATTTTCAGAGGGGCAAAGAACCATTTGAGTTCCTAGGTGCTCTAAAAATAATGAGGGATGCTGTAGACATTTCAAAATGTTCTTCTTCCAAATATCCTGGCCCAAACACACTACAGAGTGTCCCCAAAGCTGCCAGACATAGCAAAAACAGGAAATGGTGGCTAAACATACCTTTAATTAGAAAATATTCATTACAAAATTTTATAAAATATTTACAAAATCATCTCTTCATATTAGCCATGCTCTTTCTACACACACACACACACACACACAAAGTCTCCTCTCCTGCTCATTGGCAAACATTTCCCAAGATAGCTGCTATTATGTGAGCTTGTCAATTCCCCATGTATGGTGAGTTTGGGTACACCCTGTAGAACACAGCTGCCCATCTGCCCCTCACCAACACTGAAGGCTCCAATTGCTGTCACACAGTCATCTGTCCACTCCACCAGTATCCACCATGCCCAGGACTGAGGCTGGCAGTGTTCACCTGCATAGCTGATCACTGCCCAGCCCAGGGCCCTTTGCATCCTGCACTTAGAAAATTTCAAAGGGATTATTTATTTATCTAAATATAGTCTGGATGTGCATAACACCTTTACACTGCCAAAATCACTGTAGGTGTTTTAAGAATCTCTCAAAAGAAGAAAAAACAGTAAGTGCTGTGAATACTCAGTGGATGCCATAATGGTTAAAGGTGCTTTTGTGCAGAGTGTTAGCTGTAAGCTGTGTCCCTTGTCCTTCATTTAACTTCAGGATTAATATGAGTTGTGAGACACAGATGGACACAGCTCTACGCCCTCCCTCTTTGTCTGGCCACTGCCTTTCCTGACAGGAGCAGGGCATATGACACCCTCGGGTGCAGCCAGGGCGTGCGTGTCCAGGGCTGGCTGGTTTGCGGGGGCTTCTCTCTCAGTCTCCTCCTTCCCCCCAGCCCTATCACCAGAGGTAGAAGCAGGCCTCGCGGTCTATCTTTATCCTGATCGCTGCTGCTTGCCAAGCATTCTGTTGTCTGTTTTGGTGTTTTCCCCACCTGTTTAGACAAAATGGCATATGCGCAGTATGCCTTAAAAGAAAACAAAAATTGACACTTGCTTGAAATGTTTAAAGTTCAAAGTCTGTTTTGTGCTCGAACGAGGGCTAGAAGCAACGTGATGTGGCATCTCTGTTCTTGTTGGCTGACGCCAGGCGTAGTCTGGTGCCCTTCCTGGGCACGCCCACATCGGGACAGATAGACCACACGTTGGGAATGAGATGTTCAGAAAGAGAATCTTGGGTCAGGGATCAGGGGTCAGGAACTGATTGATACGGGTATAAGGAGACTACATATTTAGTAACCGGCCCCTTAGTCCTGTGTGCAGGGTCCCAGGGATTTGTCGACCTGTTAGGATTGTTAGCTGTAGTCATGGGACGTCGATTGTGTGCCCAGCGTCAGGAATAAGCACGATCCCCATATGAATCCTTTCTAATCCTTTTAGAATCTCTGTAAAGTAGATACTACATATATTATGCCATTTTGCAGGTAAAGAAGCAGTAATACAGAGATACTAAATGATTTTCTCTGAGTAGTACAGCTATTAACTATTGGAGCTAAAATTCAAGTTCACCCTGTCTGACTTCTTTTTTAAAAGATTTTATGGTACCTAGACTGCTGCTCCCCTCACCCCAAAAAGGTTTTCCCAGACCATGATTCCAAGTCCCAGATAAAGCTTTTGGGACAATGGTTATAAATTTCATTTAAATTTTATACCTTCTATCAGTCATTCTCCTCTGAATTCCATCACTCTATTTACATTGAGTATGTTCCACAGGTTTATAACCTTAAGAGTCTTAATATTCAATTGCCATTTAAAAAGAATAAGATATTTTCATTTCTTAGTTTATTGCTAATACCCTGCCTACTTTGAAGCTTTCAATACAGAAAAGATACTTCCCAAATAAAAATCCTCAAAGCAAGATTGAACACACAGACCCTGTGAGGTGAAAGCCAGGCAGTAGTTACAGCAGAAACTAAGGAGGGACACTTGGTTTTGACGTCCTCTCAGCCAAGTAAGAAAGGAAAACATGGCAGATCTAGTCCTGTATTCATAGAAAGCTTGCCGAGCAGAGAAAACAGTGTCTTGTTTCATCAATGATCAGAAATAGTAGTGATGTTCACATTCAGGACACTTAAATTTATAATTTTGTTTTAACTTCATCCCTAAATGTGTGATAATTTCTAATTGTCAAAATAACATAATTTTATCATTTGCCTGAAAAATAGCCTAAAACTTACTCTTTTTTTTTTTTTGAGACGGAGACTCAAGCTATCCCCCTGGGTAGAGTGCCATGGCATCACAGCTCATAGCAACCTCCAACTCCGGGGCTCAAGCGAGTCTCCTGCCTCAGCCTCCCAAGTAGCTGGGACCACAGGCGCCCGCCACAATGCCCGGCCATTTTTTGGTTGCAGCCATCATTGTTGTTTGGTGGGCTGGGCTGGGGATTCGAACCCGCCATCTTAGGTGTACATGGCTGGCGCCTTAGCCGATTGAGCCACAGGCGCCGAGCCTTTTTTTTTTTTTTTTAAGACAGAATCTCACTCTGTTGCCCAGGCTAGGGTGCAGTGGCATCTTAGCTCACAACAACCTCAAATTCCTAGGCTCAAGCAATCCTCTTGCCTCGGCCACCCAAGTAGCTAGGATTGCAGCTGCCCAACACAACGCCTTATTTTTTCTATTTTTAGTAGAGATAGGATTTTGGTCCTGCTCAGGGTGGTCTTAAACTCCTGAGCCAAGCAATCCTCCCACCTTGGTCTCCCAGAGTTCTGAGATTATAGGCCCAAGCCACCAGGGCTGACTAAAGTCTATTCTCTTAGTGCAAGCCCATACGATAATTTTTGTGTTTTCCTTTTTGTTCTTTTTCAGAAAACAAATTTCCTTTTTCCCTAGTTGCAGGTGTGGTAGGAATGCCATGGTGTTTTTCTGCTTTCAGTGAAAAGTATTTTGCATGTAGAAATGGTCCTCATAATTATCATTTTACTGACTGCCTCATGTTCCTTTAAATAGGTACAGCATAATTTCATTATTTCTTTGCTGGCAGAAGTCTAGGTCACTTCTTATTTTATAGTGCAGGTAAAGATTACAATGAGTAATTGTTTAAACTTTCAGTTTAATTATAATTTATGGTAAATGGATGAAATTATCTTTCACTAAAAATCTCTTGCATGCATAGAATAAGTTCCTTGAAGGCGGAAACAATCTATTTTTTTTAAGTTTCCTTTTCCCTAAAATATAGTGTCTTAAAAGAATGCTCTTTCTCAGTGGTTCAACAAATAAAATGTAGGGAACTTCCATAACTCAAAAGTGACTAAAGTAGATTGTTGTGGGGTCCCTCCTCAGTTGGAAAGTACATGACCAGTATTAGACCGATGGCTAACCTCAAAAAAAAAAAAAAACTTAAGATTTAAATTTAAATACTTAAAGATCTAAAATTGCACTTGGAAAACTCAAAATACTGTAAAGCTTGGATGAGGAAACCCATGTCAGCTGTAGAGCGGGCCCCTCCCCTCCTGCTTTGCCACCATTTGGAGTTTCAAGCACAGAGAGAAGTGATGCCTATTGATACGGCTCTGAATAAAGACTCATGCTGTAAACGTGTGATCCCCCGTCTACGGGCAGAAAGGGACCCTTCTCTGATGCTGCACGTAATTGTTGAAGGCATCTGTGTGCTCACTTAAAGCCCATCTGTACCCTGCTCCCCAGTGAGCAGGCCCCTCTCTCCCTGTGAAGTCAGGTGCTCGGAGCAGCCGGCTGGGCGCAGGATATGGAAAAGCGCCTCTTTTAAACATTAGGAGTGGTTTTTGCTTTTGTTTTTCAACCAAGCCATGATTACTTGAGATGTCTAATTGTAACAACTCCTAGAATCCCTCACTGTGTTAATTTACAATTTAGAATTTTAGTCTGTAAAAACTAAAATATATGTTAGTATCTTGGAAGAGGTGATAGTTTTCCAGAGAGATCGAATCTGCACTATTTATGGGTTTTGCACTATAAAACTCTGCAGCCCAGTCACATGGCTTCCTTTTCTAAGCCATCTGTCACAGAGGTCTGGAATTTTATGCGAATGTTGGTTGTGCAGTCTTAACCCAAGTTTTTTTGATTTTTTTTATGAAAAATGTCAGCAACTACAATATTTAGCATTTTACTTTACGTCGGCCATTGAACTTGATTACTAATAGCTCTGTTTCATTGCTATTTACATATTAGCTATGAAGCCAAAAATGGTTTTGATGTGCTCCTGGCAGAATGCATTGCGAGATCACAGAGAGAGAGCATGCACATGGCACTGATATGGTTAATATCTTGGATTTTTGTAACTAAGGTTTATTAATGCTGGTATGAAAACGTATTTGATATTATACAGATGGCATAAGATGTTGTGGTTACTAAGTTATTATCCCGGATAAGCTGTACTGCCAAATTCGGGGCTTAAAACTATCACGAGAGATTAAACTATTTACTAAAAAGGGACAGAAAGATACGGCCAAAGCATCTTAGCACAACATATTAGAAGTGTATTTACCTCCCACAAATAGAGAAAAGCATATCCACCTCGTAGGCAGAGAGATTGAAATAAGAACTTTACAGGTAAAAGGAACAGAGAGGTGCTCGGGCTGCAATCCGCACCAGGGCAATGGTAGCTCGGTGGCACCTGTTTGGGGGATAAGGGATGGACAAAAGGAGAGTTAAAATAAATCCCCTGAGAAGTAGCCAGTTACCCCGTGGGTTTAGGATCTTGCTAACATACTCTAAGACTCTCCAGCCAAGAGAAAAAATAGAGAAAATGGAGAAGCTAAGAACCAGTTCATTGTGAATTAATGGATGTTGGTGAAAATATCAGAAAGGTGTTATTGGACCCATTTAGAAAAATGACAGTTATGTTCTGCCCCCCGTCTGAGAGTCACTGCACAGTCACACTCACCATCCACAACATGCATAGACCGTCCTGCGTGTGACTCTTAGAGAAAATTCAGAGCAGTTTTTGGGACATGCACCAGGTACAGAATGAGGTACTGTTTCCTAAAACCAATCAACCAGCAAACAAAACTTGGCAAAAGCTATCCTGAGAAGGAATGCTGGGTGGGGGAGTGTAGGAGGAGTTTTCAGTTTTGTACTAATGATCTAGAAGGAACCACCTTTCCAGTATTCTAAAGGTTGCCCTGTAGTTGAGCTTGTGGCTGCTCCCTAAAGACCCCAAAATAAAGCCTGCACCATGCTGTCCATCTCGCCCTCCACACACCCATAATTTCACAGAGCTTCTCCACTTTCAGTAACCTCGCGTAAAATGCCACTTTCCTATTAGTCTAATATTCCAATAAAAATTCTCTTCCAGCTGGTTATTTTTGCACATTTCTCATGTGAGATTAATATTGTGATGGGGGGTTGGGAAATTATATATGCCTTTTGGTAAACACGAATGTTAATGTTTTAAATGATGAACTGAGTAGTGATAATTCTGTAAACTGGAAAAGAAGATTTAAAGCTAAACTTTTACATATATATACATATATATGTAAGTATATATATATAATCGTTTTAGCCAATACATTTAGTATTTGGAGCATCTTATTTACACTAAGCTTACTTTGTTTAAGCCCAGAAATGTGAATCTCACTAATGGGCTGTCCTTAAAAGTCTGCCTAAGAATTGAACATTACCCAGTGCAAATGAGAAAGCTAGATTTAAAAGCAGATATACTTACATAAAAGCTTACATTTAAAATTATCCCTTAAAAACCCCACATGGCTAGGCTATAACTGCAAACTGCTTAAATGTTTTTCTGTTTCCTATTATATACCAGGGAGCTGAGATAGAAGTGGATGAAAATGGCACATTGGACTTAAGCATGAAAAAAAATCGGATCCTGGACAAGGCCACAGCCCCAGCTTCCTCTAACCCTTCCATTCCAACTCCTTCCTCTTCCCCATTCAAAACAAGCAACCTTCTGGTCAATGCTGCGTTCTATGAGGCCCTGTGTGTACAAGAGGGCTGGGACACTCCTATCAACTACAGCAAAACTCAAGGGAAGACAGAGGAGGAGAAAGAGGTATTGTTCTGATACGTCAACTCTTAAGTTGAAGACTGAGCACGATTGCAAAGTATTACGAGGTTTGCCATCCTAAATTAGATTTCACATTCCTGTTTAGATAAGACATAATTCTGCACCTTGTTTCCTATTTTGGCAAAATGATGATTTTTAAATTCAGATGAAATTCATAAACGAATCCAACTTTTTCTATCACTTGCCTAAAATACTATGTCATTATAGTGAGTTTTAGCCCCAGGATGGCTGCAATTTTGTGCACTTTCCAAGAGCAGACAGCAGCCTGCAAGGGGCAAGTCATGGTTCACCACTGAAATGCCAGCTTACTAATTCTTTCTGAACCAGAGATTCAAAATGAAATCAAGTCAGGGGCAAGTTAGAACCTGCAAACCAGGTCAAATTCCTTTCCTTGGTTCCTTGAAGAAACTGTGTTAGCATGCCTATGTATAGAGTCATTGTTTATGTTACTGGATCCCAAGAGGTAGATGTCTAAATTGTATGGCTTCCAAATCAAGGAGACCTATTTATGTATTTGGTTATCTTGTAGGTGTTTTCACTTTCAAAAGCCAGATGTCATGGCAGTGCAGGAACCAAGCCAGTCTTTATCTCCCTAGTTGGAGCCGCCTAACCAGGCCTGATTAGCCCTGGACTCATTAGTGTCTTTCAAAAGAACTGATGGCCTGAATCCCCCATTGTTTAGACTGTATAATTGCAGGTGTGACCCTAGTTACTACACTAAGTGGTTTTGTTTTGCTGTTTCTCAGGAAAGTTGTTGATAGGCTTCCTAGTTGATACAGTTAAAGAACTGAAACAGCCATTGTCAGCAGAAGTGCACCACCTTGTTCAGCTTTCTGAAGTTCAGAGATTTCGTGGGGGGATTGAATTTGATTTTTGCACATGCCTTAACGTCTCAGAGCATAAGTCAACACATGTGCCAGCAATCACAGGAGTGGGTTATTCCAATCCCTCCTTCCGTTCCTTCCTTCCTGCCTTCTTTCTTCCTTCATTCCTTTCCTCCCTTACTTCTTCTCTCCTTCCTTCCTTTCCTCCCCCCTTCCTTCCTTCCTTCTTTCATTTCTTTCACACACTTTCTCCAGCATCTCTAAGCCCAGGCAGTGAAATAGGTCCTGGAGCTGCAGTGACAGTTAGGAAACACTTCCACCATATGTGCCTCAGCCGTGCATGTGCTCACAGTCTGGTAGGAGGACTGATCTGTAACCAGACATGCTCATAACAGAGTAGCACAAGTAGGCACACAGTGTAGAGAGGAAGGAATGGCTAATTCCATACAAGGGGCCAGGGATGGGCCCCGGAAAGACTCCTTTAGGATCTAAGGCAGCCTATATGTTTCCACCACCCATGCCACCATCCAGAAGGATGAGGGATTCACACACAGCAGCTTTTGATTAGATTCTGCCATACTTGGCTTTAGTTATTTTATCTTGCTTGGGTTTTAAAAATTCACCTTAAGTATTTAGGGGTGGCCTTAATTAATCTATCATAATACTATTTTAGAAGAACCTTTTGTTAAAATAATATACAGTTTACTATAAGTGTGAAACTGCCAGCCACAAAGTAGACAACACACGTGTCTCTTCCCTCCACCATAATGGCCCACGGCCATCTCAGGCTGTGCCAATGAACAAGCAGACATTACAGCTAAGCTGCATCTAGAGTAGAGCCTCCAGAGCTGACCACCTCCCTACACTCACCACCTCCTTAAGTTGACCTAATTTTCATAGACCACACTTGTACCACATGTACAGGAGGCCTAGCTCCTTGTGTTGACCACCTCTTCATTTTGCCCAGTTTGTTGCTGTCCCTGGTGTGGTTCATTCACAGTGGGTCTTCTGTATTTGTCTAATCTGAAACTCTGTCAGCATTCGCTTTGCTTGATCATTCTGCACAACTTGTCTGAGATGCAGGTCAGGTTGTTGGCTCAGCCATACTGAGGACGAGATTGTTGATTCTGTCGTACTGCATACAATTTAGCCTTAGAAAAGGGGGATGCCCTCCAACTCACAAGACTGCTTCCTCTCCTGCCGCCAATGACCTTTCAGATCATGGCGTCACATCTACACCCCTAGAGAGAAACCTGACTCCAGGCCCAAGGTATGTGGCCTTGGGTCCAGTAGCAGCCATTGCATTGTGGGAGGAACAGCACTTTACAAAGTGTATGTAACCTATCACACAGGGTCAAAATCCCAATGGGGTCTACCTTCTGGAAGGCTCTCAATGCCACATGCAGAGTGGCATGAAGGCTCTCTGTACTCATCCTTGTGACTGTGTTGTAAATCGACCATGATCAGTGTGCACCAAAAGTCTTTGTAGCCATACTCAGTGGCAGACATAGGATTCAGTCCTCAGTAGTAACAAAGGAAATTTGCCTCAAGTGGGTTCTCATTTTCATTTAGGGTGTCTCATATTGTTTGACATTGATTATGCTTTTGTGTCCTTGGCAAAAGGGTTGACACTGCACTCTGGATATTCTGAGACTCCCCCATCACCTCCTTCACTATAGTTGTTATCTCCCAGGGAGCCAGAAAATGGGGTCTCATAATAAACACATTATCTTTATTTTCCCATCTTGTTTTCTTACACAACTCCAAAAACATCTGGACTCATCTCAGCAACTTTATAGATTCAACCAGAGTATGTTTTTATCTAATGCATATAAATCTATGACAGCAATTCATTTCCCAGAAAATACATGGAAAAAATATAGGTTTCTTGGCTGGATTGATGCTCTTTTCAGAATGGATTCCTTACTATGGGTCTGACAGCACAGGCATTGACTGCTACAATGTTTAAGTATTCTGAATTACGGAATTCCGAAGTTATGCGGGAATTCAGTGTCACTAAGAGCAACACAGGACTTTGGAGATGCCCAGTGAGTTCTGAGACTCCAAATGCTGGCCTTAGGTTTGCACAGACAAAGTGTTTTTTTTAAATGCAATGCTCCTTGTCACAGCTTTCTGCACAGCGTGAGTCATTACTTGGGGAAGCTATAGTTGGTGAGGACACACACACAAGTGCTTCTGAATCACTGTTTTCTCGCCCCTGTCCTTTGTTCCCTCATCTGTGCCAAGGTAATCCATTCACGGAGAGTTATTTTTCACATCTTGTTCTGAATCTTGAAAGGAGAAATAGGATGTCTGATAGGTATTATTTTGAAAAAATTAGATTGTATGAAATGTCTTCCTGGAGAAGCTATCACAGGTATCCTACCAACAATAAGATAAAGAGGCTCAGCACCTGTAGCACAGTGGTTATGGAGCCGGCCACAGACACTGAGGCTGGCAGGTTCAAACCCAGCCCAGACCAGCTAAACAACAATGACAACTGCAGCAACAAAAACAAAATAAATAAACCAATAAGATACAGACAGGGATTCTTTATATAGGGTGTCCATGAAGTTCATGTGCAACATTTTAGATAGCACACTATTTTAAATTGCACATGAACTTTATGGCCACCCTGTATATACAGGGTCTTATTATCCCAACAACCCTGAACAACAGGATTATTATCAGAATTTTTAGAGGAGAAGAAGCTGGGGGAAGTAAAGTTGTTGCTCCTTGACATATGGAAATGAAGTAATAGACCTAGAATTTTCTAGAATGAAGAAAAAAGAGTAGGAGTAAGTGGAGAGAAGGGAAAGAAAAAAAAATTCACCAAAAAATAGAGATACTTTAGGGAATATTGAGAAAAATTAAAATGGAAAGAAAAAAACAATAATGAAGAAATGGTATGTGGCAAGATGTGACAGAGGCACCAACGAAGTTCCTTTTGAAGGTGCCTGAGATGCTTCCTCCGAGCAGAACCAAAGCTTCTCTGACCAGGCATGTCCATGTGACTTGAACGTGAGACCTGGATACAGAACTGGCTCATTCTCGTCACTTTCCAGAGTGTTACTTGAATAGCATGCAGCCTGGACAGTGTTTGAAGACTCAGCCTGGGATTTCCCTGCCCCCACCTGCACCCTTCCTCTTGCCACCTCCCTCCTGCCCCACCACACAATCAGAAATCCAGTGATTATTTCTAATTTATTGTTATCTAGTTCATATGCACAACAGTTGCTTAATTTTGGTGGTAATTTTCAGAAAATATTGTCTGTCTCTCTCAGTGAAATAGCCTGTCCAGATGCCCCCTAAAAAAAAAAAATCCTGAATCTGGAAAAAACTCAAAATATCTCGAAAGGAAAGTGTTGAGAAATAACTAGGGCTGTCAGTTTCATTCAACTGTCAGTTCTCCAAAGATTTCAGGGCTTAAAATGTTAAGAGTGCCAGATGCTATTATCTGTTATTCATGTTACCATTATGTCCTGGTCTTTACTGAAATCAACATAAACTTCCATCTGTACGTTAAAGGAATTTCATTGCATGCATATACTCTCTAAACACACACATAAACACCACATTTTCTCTTACACATCCACAGAATAACATTATTTTCAAAATGAAACTTTACATTTTAAAAAGATTCTTACAAATGCTGTTGATTTATTTCACATTGCGTGATGGTTAGGAATTGAGGAATTGAGTTGATATAAAATGCCTCCATAACAAAACTAATCTAAGAATTGTTTTAGTGACAATGAACTATATTTTATTTTATATATTATTTTATTTTTGTTTATTTTCCTTATTTATTTTGGAAACAGAATCTCATTCTGTCTAAAGTACAGAGGTGTCATCATAGCTCACTGCACCCTCCAACTCCAGGGGTCATAGAATCCTCCTGCTTTGGCATCCCAATGTTATCAAAACCACAAGAGGGGTCCTGTTCGCATCCAGTTGCTCCTCACAGAAAAATCTAATTATTAAGATAATGAGGATTGCCAAGGAAGAAAGGAATTTTTTAATATGACAGACGTCTTGCCGGGAGAAGCTGCCTCAAATCTGTCTCTCCATTGAGGGATTTTGTGGGCTTTTAATGTGGTGCTAAGTGCCTCGGGGCAGGTTGTGGTATAACTAACAAGGGGCTCAGGTGCACTGGGGATAGGTTGTGGGGGACAGTAAGCCTTGATAGCAGGATGTCTGTCCCCAGAACTTGAGAATCTCAACTCCTTTGTCTTGTAGAAAATCCCTCATCTGAGGCCTGGGGTGGTGGCTCAAGCCTATAATCCCAATACTTTGGGAGGTTCAGGCAGGAGGATCACTTGAGGCCAAGAGTTAGAGTCTGTCATTTCTGGGATCTCACTCAAAAAGGGTCAAGCTGTTAGTTAAGGGAGAGAATTATATACGTTACACAGGGGTTCATGGAACTAGTCATACTAAAGTGCTAGGATTACAGGTGTGAGCTACTGTGCCCAGCCCCACTTTAATATGTATACTCTCTGCAATTTCTGGGGGTAGAATGTTGAACAAAGAGAAGGGAAAAAGACAATTATTTCATAAAGTGATTGCACACTTAAAGAGTCTATGGGCTCAGCACCTGTAGCTCAAGTGGCTAAGGCGCCAGCCACATATACCTAAGGTGGCGGGTTCGAATCCAGTCTGGGCCCGCCAAAGAACAATGACGGCTGCAACCAAAAAATAGCCGGGCGTTGTGGTGGGTGCCTGTGGTCCCAGCTACTTGGGAGGCTGAGGCAGGAGACTCTCTTGAGCCCAGGCGTTGGAGGTTGCCGTGAGCTGTGATACCATAGCACTCCACCCAGGGGGACAGCTTGAGGCTCTGTCTCAAAAAAAAAAAAAAAGAGTCTATGTTTTAAAAAATTACAAAATATTTAAAAGGTCACTTTTAAATTACACCACTGAAACATTACCACAGATTTCCACATACTACATATACTCTGCGAGCATTCTTTTTGGATGCATTTTAGTAAAACAATGACTCAAACTTTCACAACTGATGATTCCTTTCAAAATTCCCCATTGTCTTGCCTCCTGATGTATTGATTCAGACCTAAAATAACAGCTGGAAACTTTTATAAGTTCATTTGTGAAAGTACATGCCTGCCCCAAAGACTTTGTCATTAACTTTATCATAAAGAAAAGAATAAAATGGCTGTTTTTACTTCATGCCACTTTTGTGAAAAATTCAGCATCTAAACAGAAAAACAAAGACTGCTCCACATTGAGATGATATTAGATTCAGCATTTGTATCTGCTTTCAAAAACCCAAGACATTTCTAAATTACAGTGAAAAATACTATGCAAGCCAAATCCAGATAGTTCCAAATGGATAGTGGAATTATCAGGTTTAAGGCCTTAAAATTAGGAATTGTTTCATTTTAGTCATTCACTGTGTAAAACTTTAGAAGGATAAGCTTCAGTCATCCACTTCACTGTAGATTCCCTGAAGGCAGCATTAAAGTAGTGCTTCTTTCTATATCCTAGTGTGCAATTATTTTCAAACACATTATTCTTTACTTTTAATGGTGGATTTTTGTTAGCTATAATTTTACAGCATTTATCAGTAAAACAAGTAATGTATAAATAATATGAAAAGAGGAATTGTATACAACCAACTTTTATCAGTTTTACCTGGAGATGATTATGTCATATGACGTAGTTTACTAGCCTAGGTACTACAGTATGTGCTTATGTAAAACAGTTGAATTGTCATCCAAGTAATTAATGAAAGAAATTAAATTTGTCTTGATGTTTGATATCAGCATTTAGAACTTTTCTTTGGTTTGTAAAATCTAAGGCTTTTTATCTTTTCCATTGCTTTTAAATGTAAAATCACAATTTCTTAAAATTATATTATGCTATAGCACTTGTATATGCATTTAGTTCAAATGAGATTTGTTTCAGATATTTTAAAATAGTTTGCTCACCTTAGCAAAAATAGATTAGTATTTTTGAGATTGAGAATACAGTTTTCTATTTTAGTAAAGCTGCTTTTAATATTAAATCCAGGAAGTATTATATTTCCTTCATATAAGCTTAATGATGAAAGTAAGCTAATTATGCGATCAAGAAAGGCCTTACACCATCATCTGTGAAATAATACATCACTTGGTAAAATAAATTATTTGAAATGATTAGCGAGTCTTCCTTATGGGATAAAGAAGTATTAAGTACTATACTTAAGAGAAAGTATTAAGTATAATACTTAATTATTTAACTTAAGAGAAAGTAATGAAAATTAATAATATCCAACAAGAAATTTCATCTGATGAGTAAAGTATTGTAAGATACCAATTTAGCAAGAAAGGCAATTTCAGGAAAACAGGAAGTGATAAGAAAATAAAAGCATTTATCCAAAAAAATCAAATGAATTGCTTCAACACTATGGCCTCAGTTACATATTTAACCAAAAAATTTAGATCTTAATTATTTGTCTACTACAAAATGAAATTTTGTTAAACTAAATTCCTTTTCTGTTTAAAAAGGCGTGTGTGCCTTGGCTTGGTGGAACACACCTGTAATCCTAGCACTCTGGGAAGCAGAGGCGTAAGAATCACTTGAGCTCAGGTGTTCAAGACCAGCCTTAGCAAGACTGAGACCCTGTGTTTACTAACAAATAGAAAAATTAGCCCGGCACAGAGGCAGCACCTGTAGTCCCAGCTACTCAGAAAGCTGAGGCAGGAGGATACTTGAGCCCAGGAGTTTGAGGTTGCTGTGAGCTAGACTGATGCTGCATCGCTCTAGCCTTCAACAGAGGGAGAATCTGTCTCAAAAACATAAATAAATAAATAAATAAATACTTGTGTGACATATTTTTGGAATATTTCTTTTGTCTTACTGCTGCTATGACTGTTGGATATATAAAGAACTATTCCTGTGTTCTCTAGGAAGCATTCCTTACACAAGAAAACTTGAAACATATAAAAATATAAATTTAATTATATAGTTTAAGGAATGTCTCTGCAACCCTTTGCCAATATGTAAGCTTTTTAAATGTGTTCCCCATCAGTTCAAGTTTCTCATTCTTCAAGGCCCATAACAATTAGGGATGCCCTTATATTCACTGTCTCATTTATTTCTCTTGCAAATTGTCTGAGGTAATTTTAAGCCAAAATTTAAGCCAGGCCCTGAATTCAGTGCCATTGTCTTTCCAGGGTTCCCTAATGACTTCTGTGTTTCTTTTTTTTGCTTGTTTGTGTGTTCGTTTTTATTTTTCAGAAAGATCCAGTGAGCTCTCTAGAAAATTTAGAGGAAAAAAAGTTTCCTGGAGAGGCCTCTATACCAAGCCCCAAACCCAAGCTCCATGCAAGAGATCTCAAAAAGGAACTAATCACGTAAGTGGTACTTCCTGCTTTTTTTTTGCTGTGGAAAATTTTGGAATTAAGAGATTGAAGTTCTTGGATGGACAAGGTGGTTCATGCCTGTAATTCTAACGCTCTGGGAATCCAAGACAGGAGGAACTCTTTAGCTCAGAAGTTCAAGACCAGCCTGAGCAAAAGTGAGACCTCATCTCTTCTAAAAATAGAAAAACTAGCAACCTAGTCTGAAGCAGGAGGATGGGGTGAGCCCAGGAATTTGAGTTTGCTGTGAACTAGGCTGATGCCACAGCATTCTATCCTGGCAACAGAGCCTCTGTCTCAAAAAAAAAAAAAAAAAAAGGAATCTCAACTACAAAAAAAGAGAGAAAGAACTTGACCTTCTTAATTTGGGATTATAATTCTGGTTTTAGGTCAATTTCAACCAGTCAGTAGTTAAATGTTAAACATATACCCAACCCTATGGCCTGAACAAAGAGAGTTGTGACTTACTCTTAGGCTAAGAGAACTAACGGCCTCTTGATTAAAAACAAGATAAGAAATTAGAAATGCTTATGTTTTGACCCAAAATTCTTAACCCGATGCCCATTGACCATGGTGGATCTCAAGCTTGGCTTCAGGAACCATATTAACCTCATAACACTTTCTGCAGATTGTTATTTGGGTAAGAGAGTTAATGGTTTCATCATATTCTCAGAGGGGGTCTGTGACTCAGGAGAGTTTAAGGACCAGGGTACCTGACGGCACTAAGTACTAGTTATATATTAGTGAATGTGTGAAATGCAGAGAGACTGTTTTCCATATGTAAATGATTAATATTAATCAAGCTTATTTATACAGACATTTAAAGCTGCCAGTTCATGAGAGTTTCCAGCAGAGAGTAACCTTTCTGTTTACATTTTTCTGATACAAAAATTTAACACCTCTCCTGACTGAGCTTCCACCTGAGTTCTGTCTCCCCTTCCTTTGACAGCTGAACTCCTCAAGAAAGTTGTCACTTCAGTGTGACTCAGTTTCCCTCCTAAATCTTTTCCAGACAGTCCTCTAGGGACCATCTCTTTCCCCCTTGCTCCTCCCCACCCGGATCTGATATGGGCTGTGAGTCCTTGATTCTCCTGTTACTACTTGAGTGGGCGGCCACAGAACTGATCTTGCCTTCTCTGGATCTCCTACGCTGGGCTCTAGGAACCTTGCCTCTGACTTGTCCCCCACCTGGTGGTTACCCTACCAGACTCAAGTACAGCTTTCTAAATGTTGGGGCATCTCAGAGCTCAGTTCTGGGACCTGTCTGCCCTGACTTGTGCTGAAGACTCTGGGGCTGCCAGCCAGCTGTGCCCTCCAGCCCACAGTGGCAAAGCTCTTTGCCCCACCCTGCAGTCCCCTGACCTTGCCTCTCCACCAACCATACCTCTGGCCCCTCTGCAGGGCCCATCCTCTCCTCAGCTCTCTCCCAGAGGTCACTCGCCGCAGAGGCCTTGGAGCTACCGCTGTACCTCCCCTGAGTCCTGGTCTTTCCTTCTTCACCTCCACTCTCTGTGGTCACAGAGAGCAGAGCCTCACAGAGGCATGCCCTCCCCCTCCCATCCTCAATGGCGCCCCCTCCTTTGCTGCACACTGTCTGCTGTGCTGACTCTTATTTTCCACCTACAGGGACAGTGACTTGGGAGCAGGGAACACATCTCGAATGCTGGTGCCAAGTGCCTTGTGCCTTGCACATAGTAGGGGTTCAATAAAAATTATTTCAAGTCCAGTTTGCACTAGGAACGTGTGAGGCCTTTAAAGCAGGCTTTGACTTTCTATTCTCTGAGAAGCTCACAGGTAACACTGGCCCTAGCAGCTGCACCCTAAAAAGTGTCATGTATAATGGAAGGTTCAAAAGGAATTGAACTTAAATTTTGCCAAACACAGCCTCTTCCCAAGAGGCCACTTAGGGCTCCCATACACTTATCCCCACGGGGAAGCACTGTTCATTTTTTTTTTTTTTACAAATTTCTTTGCCATATGCTATGTTTAATTTTTCAAAACTGGCAAATTGTCCTCTGAAAGCAGATTGTCAGAAATTGTGAAAAGTCATCCCAAAGTAAACGTAATATAAAAGATTCGTAATTAATATGCAACACCATTTGGGGTCAGAAAAATGAAGTGTGATTATTTTGCAAAGGGGATTTCTTTTCATATGAAGGTAAATATAAAAAAGGAAGGGTTTCAAAAAGACTTTGAAGGATTTGGGGAATATAATCATGAATTCCTAGGAAACTGCTGTCTCAGAGACTTCACGTGCACCATTTTACAGACAGGGCGAGTACATTAATGGATATAGCTTATTATGTGTGGATGTGTTAGTATATTTATTTTGTAAAAGTCTCACTACTTTATGTCACTCTGTCCTTACTGTGTTTTTAACAGATAGATAATCATGCTTTAATTGGCTAGTAAAATCTTTGTTCAAAATATCTGTATTTTTTTGGCCACTGATTATCCTAGAACTTGCTTGGGGTTTGAGTTCCACTTACTGAGAGAACCTGCTAGTTTTCTTCCTGTAATTATATTAGTTTCATCTACAAACCTTCCCTGAGTATATCACCCAACTGATACTGGCACATGTCATTATATAAGATTTTTCACTGTAGACTAGGAATTAAATCTAGTTATTAGAATTCCGAGCAGAAACTTTTCCCACTACTAAGCTGCATCTAATTCTTTGTTGACCTTTTTATATCACTAAACTTTAAATTTTTCTCCTAATTAATGTCTATTTCATCATTATATTTCACTGGTAATTTATAGCTGAGTTCAAAAATCCTTGGCACCTATTTTGCCTCTCCTGGTAATATTAATGGGAGTAATTTAAAAATAGAAATAAAATAAAATAAATGCAATGCTGTTTTGGAACACGAGGTGGCGGTGTATTTCTAGAGTGGGAATTCCCTGGCTGTTGAAACACCTTTCTCATCCTCTAAATATCCCTGTTGTGCAATGTTCAGAAAAGATTTATCTGCATTTAGTGAGTGGTAGCACTTGCAAGATAACTCACCTCATATATTAATCATTGTTATTTTTTCTTTACTTTTTTACAAATGCCATACCTACAGTTTTCTTTCTGATATCTATCTAGGAAGAAGGATGAGAGAAGAACTAGATGATGATGCAGTTTGGATCAAGCCCTGATCTAAACATAGAGACATGAAAATGTTCTAACTCTTATTGTTTCTTTACATTACCTGAGAATAATTTTGATCCCCAAACTTCCCTTCAAAAGGGTAAATTCTGTGAGAGATATATATATTCCCTTACTTCCGACAGGATGCCAAAAAACGTCAGATGTACAAATGGCATACCTGATTTTTAACATCTCCATAAACAGAGTTGGGTGGGCTGGGGTTGATCTACCTACTCCAAATGAGTGACCTTCAAAAAACATCAAAGGATATTAAGTCACTGAGAAGCCAAGAAATGCATTAGTTATAGAAGAAAAACTGCTAAGAATATTTCCTTTCTTACATTATGTTCCAAACATATAAGATGCACAGGACACGAGCAGGTTCTGAGACTAAACGAAGTTCAGGGACACAGATCTTGGTGGATCCGGCGTCCTGACCATGCCTGAGAGCACATTCTCAGTGAATTAGCACTTAGCTCATTCTCAGGCTAATGGTGAATTAGTAGTTGTCTTTGTTTTGGGTTCAAGCTTTGGCTGAAATTACTCAGCTTTGCTCACTAAGCATCTTGGCTACTTCCTACCGTCAGCAGCTTTCCCACCTAACCTACCAATCTACATCTCAGTCAGAGATTTTCAGTGATTTCCAAATGTTTATGAAGGTACTAGGTTGCCTTGCTTGTTAAAGCTCATACAACTTCCTTTCCAGAATCTGTCCCATAATTGGCACCAGTCTTCCTAAGATCTAGTGCTGTAAAGCATGGGTTTATAATATTTATTTTTGATGGTGTATATACATTCAAAGGAATAAACACCCCAGACTACTGACTCACAATATTTCTAGGATGTACCTTTTAATATCACTTTCCTGTCTAATTTGAATCAGGATTTGGATGTGATGTTGAAACAGATAACTAAGGAAGTACTACTCATCATGTTATGATTTTTAGTTTTCTTTTAGGTAGCCTGCTGGTTCTTACATAGCACAAATCTTTAGCACACCAGCTAACTCACCTTGCACAGAGAAAATGCCTCACAACGTATCAGGCAGAGCAAATGAATCCAGGAAATGTGCTTGACTCTAATGATGTCGTTTTTCATTGACTCAGCTGCCCAACACCAGGCTGTGATGGAAGTGGCCACGTAACAGGAAACTACGCTTCTCATCGCAGGTACCCAGCATCCTCCGCTGCAGTTGGATCATTTTGTTCTACTTTCAATGTTAGTCTCACCCATTCAAGCAAAATAACACCTAGATCAGGAAATAGAGAGTGAGTTAGTACATTTTTGTTTTATGTTGTGGAAGTAAAGATACGTGGTGTAGAAATCATGATTCTTGGTCAGAACAGTTTTCTGATCCTGTAGTCAAGGTCACAGACCACAAGTTAGGGTTCACGTGAGCTTTTGGTTCTGCCTGGCTTTAGGACTCGTGTGGAACAAGGCAACACAACAGAGTGACTGAAGTGGCCCTTTACCCTGAGTGAATACACCAGGGAGTTACAGTTTAAATGGTGTGCAAGAGCTGTTTTCAATCTTTTCATTTACCTTCTTCTCTCATAAGATTTGTTTTCTCTTTGGAGAAGCATCATCAGGAGATGATGTAATAAGAAGAATTTGATCAGTAGTCACTGCACCACTGAACTCTAGCCATGGGGAGTCTCATTGGGTTAAAGCCCTTCATCCAATGAATAGCAAATCTGAGTCTAGGAGAAAGAACTGAGGTGCCCGAAAGCCCAGGCTGGTTAGAGTAGCACAGCTAGATTCAAAGCCAGTTATAATTTCCCAAGTCCTCCGTGATTTAACATACATTCCCTGCCCAGGATGCTCTTTGAGTCAGATTTGTCTATGTCAGTGTCTTGTTTTGTTTTTTCTCATCCCTCTTTAGTGTTTCTGGATGTCCATTAGCAGATAAGACTCTTAAATCCCTCATGGCTGCGAACTCTCAGGAGCTAAAGTAAGTGATGGGGCAGTGTGACTTCCCTGCCCTTTGCCTGACAGGGAGGGACCCTCAGTGTGGCCAACAACCAGTTTTACATCTTGCCTAACTGAATTAGAACACCAAAAAATCAGCATGGCTACAACTGAATCACTGGGATTTAATTTCATTTGCTTGCTTCAGGAGGCTTATAATAATTTTTAAAGGAATGATGTCATGGTAAAACAGAATACTTTTTTCTGTTAATTTTGGATTTATTTACTAAATCAGTCTTGTGGCAAAGTGTTTGCATCATCTAATTTTAAGAAAAATGCATGATATATTACCTATATATTTTAACTCATACAACTGCCTTTCACTGTTGGATGCCAAACATAATTTTGGCTCATTTCTACCAAGTCTATAAGATCTCAAGGTCACATGTATATTAACTTTTACTTAGAGATTTTCTTTTACCTACTCTTATCTTTTTTTAATACAAATTTCTCACTTGTTTACTTTCACGTCTTGTTAAATTACATATAGAATAATAAAAAATTATAAGAAGATAGATGATAGGGCAAAAATTTCAAAGGGTAAAGAAATAGCATTTAACACATCTAATTAAATTTATTTGCAAACACTAATGTTTTAGGAAAAGAGTGTTACTACGTCTAGAGGTAAAATAATATTTGTTTGAAAATAGTAGAATCAACTTTTGGTGTCTAAAATACATGTCACATTTCAGGTACCATATTTTTCTTAATTTTTTAATAATATTTTTCTCTTCTAAGTTGTTTAAAAATGGAGTTTTAGTAGCAGAAATAGTAAAAGGAACTATGAAAAATATAACTTCCCTTATTTTTAAAGTGTAAAGTACAATTTATTATGTCAACATACAGTCTAGAAATAATCTATTGACTGCCATTTTCTGGACTAAAATATGAGAATGCCTAGAAAAGACTAATAATTAATAGATTGAAAAGTGAGATATGCCAGAATATGTCACTCAATTGCTTCAAACTTCTACATTATCACAAGTTAATTATAGTTATTGGTTCTCTTAACTATTGTCTTCAAACCTTACTTCTAGAAAAATATTGGTTAATATATTAAACACACATAAATTGAGAGATCCTATAGCAATATTAAATATTTACATGTTTTACACAGCCATCTACTAAGTAATACCTTTTGTTTTTCCATAAAAGAAAAAAAAGATACTTCATTGATAACCTGTGTAGATCAGTATTCGAGGAGAATCCCCAAAGAAGGTTCTTTGGTACTTGTGTTTCCATAACTGCAATATGGTATTAAACCACTATGTTATTAGTCCTTAAATGGGTAAAGACTCAAAGCAAGTCCCACTGGCTAGCTGGAAGACATGTGTACCGATTTCATACTTTCTGCCTTAGGACTAGTTATAAAAAGCATTCTGTGAAAATTCAGTAGGGTGGGATTTAAGGAAAGGTGTGCTATTCACATTTTCCTTTGGATTCTTGTTTTTCTCAAATGGAACTTTTGTTTGAGGAGACATCTGAACTGTAATGGGCATAGATGTGAAAAGATAAGTAAAGGTGATGTCCAGAATCTTCAGAACAGCAAATATTTTGATGGACTCTCTGTTTTCATTTGTACTTAGGATTTTTTAAAAAAGCAACAAAAAGGTGAAAATTTTTGTATATAAGGGTATTCTGAAACCTATTTTTAATCAGCATTCCAAGTAGAAGTTCAAATCTCTTTCCTCTCTCACCCTTGTCATTCCAAATTTAATGATTTTTGATGATAGTTATTGGAGGTTTTTTTCCCAAAACCAAAAAAGGTGCAAATTATTTCAATTCTTTGGTCATCACATTAATGCTTCCTGTCTCTGGAGTTCACATACACCACTGCTGTTTATCTGAATTAATGAATTATCATGGTACTACAGCATATCTGAAAATAAATAATTCATTAAAAAATGGAAAACTTTTCTCTTTACATGAAAGATAAGAACTGTGCAGATCTTAGATACTTACTGTTCTATACAGAAGCCCAAAAGTAAGTTGTGAGCTGACTTTCAAGTTCTTTCCAATTTAAGGCTTGAAAACAGAGAAATGAAAATACAACAAATAACAACCCATTCTTTGGGAGTGCCAGTGGCACTGGGAGCATTGGTTAGCACACGGTACTTATACAACAACTAATACTCTGTTTACCAAACATTACTCAGTAGCTATACATACTAAAATTTTTTTGAATAGATTATTAAGCAAAAGATAATTATATTTAAGAAAAAAATTGCACAAAGAAACAACTCATTCTTTTTAGATCTATTTGAATGTCCCCTCCCCCTGTGATGGCCTGTTACTGTGGGCCCTTCTCTCTTCTGCACTCCAGGTGTCCAACCCCAGGCTGTGATGGTTCCGGCCATGTGACTGGAAACTACGCTTCTCACAGAAGGTAGGATGATCCGGTTCCTGAGACGTGGAAATCAGCTTGTCCACCGCGGTAGTCAGAGAGATCACATGATTTTGTTTTGTTCTTTGTTGGGTACATGCTGTAGCTTGTCTGGCTGCCCTCGTGCAAGGAAAGGTGGTGTCAAAATGACCCCAACCAAGGAAGAAAAAGAGGACCCTGAACTTAAGTAAGTGCAACAGCTGTGGTGTCGGGTGAGCTACAGAGCTGGTCAGATGGGTGGATCTCGGTTAGCAGGGAGTCAAGGGTGGACTGAGTTCAGGGAAGGTGTGCCCTCTTAGACCCAAAGACTCTTGAAGCAAGAGTCAGATTGTTTGGAAAATTGAGAGAATTTTCCTCTTCAGAGCTACGTTTCCATAGCTCTTGGATAATGCAAAAGAAAAGGGAGAAGATTTGTAATTTTTTCAGTTGTTGTAAAGGAAAGTAGCATTGTGGAAATGCTACAGAATGACAGATACAGGAGCATTTTCCCCTGAAACTTTCAAATTTGCCTAAGGTGAAATTGTATCTAAACTGAAATCCCTCCTCTAAGAAAAGGGCTATCACATCTTGGGTGATATATGAACATATTGGATGTAGAAATTTAAATTGTTCTCTCTGTATTATTTCTAAACACAATATTTAACCATTTGGCAAACAAAATTCCAGTTCTATGAATAATGTGTGATGCATCTTTGGTCAAGGCAGTTAACATTTACACCCTAGGTCTTTGTTGAGACAAAATGTAACAGTGCTTATGTGCTGTCTCTAGAGCTAAAAACTGGGTTCTAGAGCACGAACTGGGTTCCTCTTCCTTTAAAATGGTTAGTACATTACCAAAGCTCTGTAAGCCTCATTCCCACCCCTCTAAAATGGGATAATAACTCTCCCCACTCAGTAGATTGCAGTGAATATTAAGTGAAATAAAGTATGAAAACTACTTAGAGCAGAGCCTTCCAGGGGTGTCCAACCTTTCATCTGCTCTGTGCCACACTGGAAGAAGATGAGTTGTCTTGGGCCACACATTAAATACACAAACACTAACAAAAGCTGAGGAGCCAGAAAAAAGGTCCATGCACACTTCTCTTGACACTCAGTACCACAGATAAACAAATAAAGTCCTCATATACTCTGTATGTGGTCTGTGGGCCACGAGTTGGACACCCCTGCCTGTGCAATGCTGTGTGGCTAGCAATGGTGCCATCTTTTAAAATTGTAATATCATGGCTCTTCCTCTGGATAGTCTGGAACTGACCCTGCCTTCTTCTCAGCTGGCAATGTCTCTGCTATGTCTCTCTAGATGTCCTGTCATAGGATGTGATGGCCAAGGTCATGTATCAGGTAAATACACATCACACCGGACGGCTTCCGGCTGTCCCCTGGCTGCCAAGAGACAGAAGGAGAATCCTCTCAATGGGGCCTCCTTCGCCTGGAAACTGAACAAACAAGAACTGCCGCACTGTCCCCTGCCAGGATGCAATGGGCTGGGCCATGTAAACAACGTGTTTGTCACCCACAGAAGGTAATCTTCATTTTCTGTCCTTTGGTGGTGGTAGTGGTGTCCTAAAGGTCATGAATTATATAGCACTTGAGACATTGTAACAGTGAGTCTTGCTGAGGAGATATCTGACCAGTCGGAAGAACTACAAATGCTATTTTCTCTATTTCTGAAAATTCACTACAAAGTTTTCGAGTGCTGTAGAAAGCGTGCATTTGGCTTTTGTATTCTAAAATATTGCTTACACTGCTGTTAGTTCCAAGTGGCGATGTCTACTCTATGATGTAATTGCAAACTTTAGCTTTATACGTTGAGATCATTCCCTCCCTCTTACACACTGGCTCAATTTCAGGTCAGAATTGTATCTATTCTGCTATTGGCAGATGTGACTTATCCATAGTAGCCAGAAAGATGCCAGCATCACTGCCCAGTGTCCACAGTGGGAAGGGAGATCCAGAAAACTCTTTCACAGTTTCACAAGGACTTACTTCTTCCTTTTCCAGTGAGTGTCTTGCAACCAGGCCTCTTGTTGAAACACCACATTTTTGGTTCACATTCTACATAAAGGAAAAGAGTCAAAGATTAACTATTTCTCCCATCAGTGGGTCCCTTTCTGGTTTCACAGGTCACTGTGTGACACTAATTTAAAACCCAGTGAAGCTTTAGGAAACCCTTGGTGCTCTGTTTATGAGGAATTACACACTGAACAAAGCTGGGGCATTTGGACATTTTGCCCAGTTCTAAGGATCTGTATTAACCATGTTGGAAAATGAAGCTTTCCAGGAATTGCCTATTTAGAGGTAGATGCAGTGAAACTTGCTTACGGAGAAAACTTGAATTTTTTTAAGGGGTTTATTTTTTTGATGGTTTTCAAAGGCAGGCCAGTGTCCACAATAGCAAACATTGTTTCATTCTGACTTTGAATCATGATTTCACGTCCAGGACTAGCAGTCACCAGTCAAGTCAGCCTAATGGCATGTTCACTGCACAGAGCCCTGAAGTTCTTGGGATGACCTCAGTATTTCTGTGTCGACACTGCTGATGAAATGTTAATGCTCTGTGTTACGTGCTCTGAGGGATCTCTTGGCTGTAATGGAATTTTCTTTTGAAAGTACTAAGAGGTTTTAAAAGACAATGCCAGAGCTTGGTGAGGTTGTGGAGCACTGGGAACTCCTGTAGGTGTTTGCTGTAGGTGAGAGAGTCACCGGTGGTGCCACTTTAGGGAGCAAATTGCATTCAAAGAGTTAATTTGAAAGTGAACTCTCAAAGGTGCCCTAGCACCCAGGCTTATACCCAGGGGCTGTTTTGCACATTAGAACCCAGAAACCTGTCTGAGCTTACTCCAAACTGGGAGGAGCTCTCCTGCCCACCAGCAGCCAGGAGGGTGAATAAGCAGCGGTGTCCACACCCATGGCCACCAGGCAGTGCCACCCAGATGAACTTTAGAGCACAATGCTGGGCAGGAAAATTGCTGAAGAACATGTACAGTATGTTCTGTTCATGGAAAGTAAAAGACGTGGACAAAATTACATTTGAAAAAGCAGGGTGACAATTAGCTATAGTTTGAGATACTGGTTATTTCTCTGGGGCAGAGAAGCCAATTGTTGAGGGGCCTGTGAGTGCTTCAGAGGGCCTGGAAAGGCATGCTCTGTGCTTTAAGGTAAATGGTTTCCACTTAACCGTGTTCTTTATACTGCGATTATACACTGTATGTGTCTGTTGACATATTATGAATTTCATAATAAGAAAAAAAATTACGAGTTCAAAAATACATGCTGCAATATTAATGCCAAGATATTGCTGTCTGAGAGCAGGGAAGTGGTGAAGAGTTTAGACAAAGGGTGATTTGGATTGCAGCCCTCTTCACTCGAAATTTCTCTTGCTACTGAAAAGATTTAAGAGACTAGATTGAATTTGGAGTAGTCTCTTTAAATGGAATACTATTTCTATGTTTATGGAGAATTTCTTGAAATGATGTCAATGATACCCGGTTTGTGCCTGGAACATAGTAGATGTTAAATATGGGTGATTTCCCTCCCCTTTATGAAAATAGTATATAGATTCAATAGGCTCTTAAATGTTTCGTATTTTGAACCTAAAATTGTGTGGTACCCTTTCAAATCACTTGATCCCTAATAATAGTTAACATATATGCAGGGTCCCTCCCACAGAGAGTGCTGCTCTGGGTGACTTACATGGTTTCCTCCTCAAACCTTTACAGAGCTCTGTGGGCTACACAGGAATCATGATTATGCCCAGGTGATAGAGAGGAAGCAAGCGCAGAGGGCTCCTGAACATCCTGCATACCCTCGGGTGCCATGGGTCTGGCCATGTGCCTGGCACCCTGCTGGGGGTGTCTCAGGGACAAGAGCATACAATTTCTCAGACAAAATGGCATAGTTACAAAACTTACTTTATAGAATGATTAAGAACAATTTGACCTATGCACTGTATAAGTATTATATTTATATAATAATTCCTTTCTAACCTTGCTTTAAATCCTTACAGCACTGGTGGCGCCACTTTAGGAAGCAAATTGCCTTCAAAGAGTGAATTTTAAAGTGAGCTCTGAAAGGTGCCCTGGCATCCAGGCTTACACCCTCAGGGCTATTTTGACAAAATTTCCCCTTTGAAAAAAATAACAACCTAAGAAGACAGGTGATATATTAAAACACACACACCATTATGGATACTTGTGGCTTTAAAACCAGAAGATCTGGCCGGGAACAGGGGCTCATGCCTATCATCCCAGGACTCTGGGAGGCCGAGGTGGGAGGGTCACTTGAGTCCAGGAGTTTGAGGTTGCTGTGAGCTAGGCTGATGCCACAGCACTCTAGCCTGGGCAACAGAGTGAGACCCTGCCCCCCAAAAGAAAACACACAAACACACACACACAAAAAAAACCACAAAACACCGTTGACTAATAGAACATTTAATGCTATATCGTATCTTTGCAATTTTGTTGAAGTTTATTAATATGTGGTAAGCAATGATGTTCACTACATAAATTGTATAACCTTCCATTTGCTATAGGAAGGCAGACGAAGATACAGTTTTCAGTTCAGTTGCCTTAATAGAGTTGCAATTTTGGCCAAAACCATATAAGGCACATTTTTTCCCTGCCTTTACAATATGGGGCCTCAAAAGTAAAAAGGACTTTTAAAATATTTGTCCTGCTCATCATTTTTTAAATTAAGGTTTGTTTTATATCCTGGAAGATATGAAATATCAACACAGGAAGCTACAAAATATCAAGTGGTATTTTTGGAACCAAAGCTTCACTTTCATAATTGCACTGTGTTCCTGGGTTCTCAGTCCTGTGATTGTGGCTGAATGCTTCATTAACTTTTTCACAACAACACTGTCTCACCCTGAAAATGTTCTAACATGTTGTCTGAGCAAAGTAAATCCGTTAGGGGTGAGGGTCAGAGAACTTTAACGAGGTATTAATGTCCATTATGTTACAAATAGACTTACTCACCAGTCACCTTTAAATATCCAATTTCCCGACTAAATATTCAGGCCATTTTCTAAGAATAGGATATGTGCCATCTGACAAAATGGAGGTGTGCAAATTCTCCATAAACAAAAAAGATTATGAAGCTTATATAGGCTATAATTCACAGCGAGAAGCTTCCTGAAATAGTAGAAGACTTAGGTTGTACATTGAGTTTGTGCTTTTATTATTTTCTTTTTCTGTATAAAATAATTTATAGATTACTAAATTTAGGTAAACTGCATAACCTTCTTTCTATAAATATTGCATATTTATTATTTTTTTCATACACTTTACTGTGGAATACTTGTCTTAAAAAATGCAATAATTTAGTAAGGGCACTTAGCTTGAGGAATATTTTCTTTTATTTTGCCAGTGTCTCCAACTTCAGTTTGAAATAATTGTCTTACAGATGAATTGTAACTAAATGTCTGTGTTAAAAAATATTTTAAGTGGCTGATTTGTGATAATCTTTATTTTGATCTAAAACTTATTTCTACAAAAATACAATTAAATTGCCAAGGAATTAATGGGTTCTTAGAACAACAAAATTATCTGATCATAAATGATGAAAAACAAGTTTTGTTCAATGTTGGCATTAGCACACTGGTGCAATTTAAATAAAACATAAGACATTAAAGGACAGAAACCCCGCTGAAGAGTGCAACTATTAAGTGAAAAGGGTTCTAAATACTGTGATGGTTTAATAGGCTGTCTTGGCAATGATCATCTGAATATACTTAGAGAGGGACATTTTATTCTCCTTTCGAGGTAGATACATTTTAAGTAAAAAATAAAGTTTGACAAGTTAAAGGAAAAATTAAGAAGTTTCCCATAACCAAACTGCATTTCCGTAGGGCATGTGGTGACGGGTTATTTTTGGTTTGTATTAATTTGCGTCATTCTATAAAGATCATAATGACAGAAAGGACTAGATTCTGCTTTATTATGCATGGAATTTTGGCTAATTGGGAATAATTCTTATTCATAATATAAATGCACAATTGCATGTTTACAGAAAATAAAGTAACCACTACTAAACAACTGCACTTATATGATGCAGAAAAATAGCATTTTTACAAAACGAATTAACTCATGATTGTGCGTCAGCAGTAACAATGGCAATGGTCATCTGAATATACAGTGACTTTGATTTGTCCTTGATTTGGAAAAAACACAAAAAATTTAATAATATTTATAGGCCTTTTGCCTTTGCTTTAGTTTAATAGATATTTATTTGCTACTATCTACAAAGAGGCTATTGGTTACAACGTAATTAGGAAAAAACACAAATCACAGGTAGCGAATGTTTTAATTTTAATAAGAAATAATATACATTTTACACATCAGTATCATTTCTGTTTTTGCAGCTTATCTGGATGTCCTCTCAATGCCCAAGCTATCAAAAAGGGGAAGGTCTCCGAGGAATTAATGACCATCAAGCTCAAAGCCACTGGAGGTAAGAACATGGAGCTGCCATCACCACAGGGCCTGGACTGCAGCTCCAGAACGGGCTTTGTGTGTCAGAGTAGGCTCTGCCAGGGAAGTGTCATTGTGTCATTGTCATGCACGAGTAGAAAGCTTTCCTCAGATAAGAACAAAAACTATACCTTTAAAAAAAATAATTTCAGCCAGGTGCAGTGGCTCACACCTATAATCCTGCACTCCGGGAGGCTGAAGTGGGTGGATCACTTGAGCTCAGGAGTTTGAGATGAGCCTGAATGAGAGCAAGACCCCATCTCTACCAAAAACAGAAAAACTAGCCAGCATGTGGCAGGAGCCTGTAGTCCCAGTTACACAGGAGGCTGAGGCAAGAGGATCACTTGAGCCCAAGAGTTTGAGGTTGCTATGAGTTATGATGCCACTGCCCTCTACCCAGGGTGACAGAGTGAGGCTGTCTAAAAAAAAAGAAAGAAAGAAAAGAAAAGATAAAATAGAAATAAAGAATTTCTTGGTTTTGTTCTTACTTTCTAATAAGGATCTTCAACAGAAAAAGTCAGGCAATGTTGTGTAATGGAGCAAGATACAGTCGTAGAAATGTGTCCTTCAGTCTTGTGTATGTGTGTGGTTTCACATGTGTGTGTGATGTCACTTGTGTGATGTCACATGTGTTCTCATGTGTGTGTGATGCCACATGTGTTTTCATGTGTGTTATCTCACGTTTGTATTCTCACATGTGTGTGACCTTGCATGTGTGTTCTCACATGTGTGTGTGATCTCGTGTGTGTGTATGTGTTTTCCTGGTATAAGAACTCTATGAAACTTCAGCAAACACAATTCCCAGCACTTGCATTTGAATTCTTTAACTTTGTTTCCTGTGCACAATATAAACTATTCCACAGTAATTCCAGATGACTGCATTTGACATCCATATCTCTACCTGTATCTGTGTTTCCTTGCTTATTTCCTTAGCATCCATTCCTTCTCAAAGTTGACACATGTAGTGTCTGAGTTCTATCTACGTTTGGCTCCTCCAAGTTTTCTTTCATTCTTGAGCATTTTTTCTTGAGATTTGTAATCCACACTATCTGGGGCCTGTGCTGTTTTCTATCAAAGGTCTTTTTTATTTATTTTTTATTGTTGGGAATTCATTGAGGGTACATAGAAGCAGGGTACATTAATTGCTTTTGTTAGATAAGGACCCTCTTATATTTGTGTCCTGCCCCCAAAAGTCAAACCCGATCCCTTGACCTCCTCCCTCCTTTCCTTTCTCAGTTCTTCCCGTCCCCCACACACCACTCTATACTAGGACCTGGATTGTCCTCATATCAGAATTGAGTACACAGGGTTCTTATTTCTCCATTCTTGTGAAGCTTTACTAAGAATAATGTGTTCTACATCCATCCAAGTTAATACAAAGGATATTAAGTCTCTGTCTTTTTTGGTGGCTGAGTAGTATTCCATGGTATACATATACCACAGCTTGTTAATTCATTCTTAAGTTGGCGGGCATTTAGGCTGTTTACACATTTTGGTGATTTTAAATTGAGCTGCGATAAATAGTCTAGTACAAGTGTCCTTGTGATTCAAGGATTTTTTTCCTTCTGGATAGATGCCCAGCAATGGGATTGCACAATCAAATGGGAAATCTAACTTGAGTTCTTTGAGGATTCTCCACACTGCCTTCCAAAAGGTTGTATTAGTTTGCAGTTCCACCAGCAGTGTAAAAGTGTTCCCTTCTCTCCACCTCTATGCCAGCATCTGTAGTTTTGAGACTTTGTGATGTGGGCCATTCTCACTGGGGTTAGATGATATCTCAGGGTGGTTTTGATTTGCATTTCTCTAATTATTAGGGATGATGAGCATTTTTTCATATGTTTATTAGCCATTCGTCTGTCTTCTTTAGAGAAGGTTCTATCATCTCTCTTGCCCAGTGATCTAAGGGATTGTTGGCTTTTTAAATGTTTATTAATTTGAGTTCTCTGTAGAGCCTAGCTATCGAGCTTTTGTCTGAATCAAAATATGCAGATATCCTTTCCCAATGTGTCTGTTTGCTTGGTTGTAGTTGCCTTAGCTGTGCAGAAGCTTTGCAGCTTCATTAAGTCCCATTTGCTTATTTTTGTTGTTGTTGCAATTGCCCTGGGAGTCTTCTTCATAAAGTCCTTCCCCAGACCTGTAGCTTCCAGGATTTTCCTCACACTTTCTTTGAGGATTTTAATTGTTTCATGTCTTAAATTTAAGTCCTTTATCCATCTTGAGTTAATTTTTGTGAGTGGAGAAAGGTGTGGTCCAGTTTCAGTCTTTTACATGTGGACATCCAGTTCTCCCAGCACCATTTATTGAATAAGGGTTCTTTCCCCCGTGTATGTTCTTGTTTGTTTTATCAAAGATTAGGTGACTGTAGGATGTTTGATTCATCCTGGTTTTCTATTTGATTCCAAATGTCTATGTTTTTGTGCCAATACCATGCTGTTTTGATCACTATGACCTTGTAGTACAGCCTAAAGTCTGGTAGGCTGATACTCTGGCTTTGTTTTTAATGTTAAGAATTGCCTTGGATATACAGGATTTTTTGGTTCCATACAAAATGAAGAATTATTTGTTCCAAGTCTTGAAAGTATGATATTGGTATTTTAATAAGGATGACATTGAATCTGTAGATTGCTTTGGGAAGTATAGACATCTTTTTCAATGTTGATTCTTCCGAGCCATGAGCATGGTATGTTCTTCCATTTGTTGTTCTCTTCTACTATTTGTTTTCTTAGGGGTTCATAGTTTTCTTTGTAAAGGTCCTTCACCTCTTTTGTGAGGTGTATTCCTAGGTATTTCATTTTCTTTGGAGCTACTGAGAAGGGTATTGTGTCCTTGATTTCCTTCTCATCTTGGCTATTATTGGCATATACAAAGGCTACTGATTTGTGGTCATTAATTTTATATCCTCAGACATTACTGTATTTTTGATCACTTCTAGGAGTCTTATGGTTGAGTCTTTGGGGTTATCTAAGTATAAAATCATATCATTGGCAAAGAGGGAGAGTTTCACTTCCTCTGCCCCCATTTGGATGCCTTTAATTTCCATCCAAGGGCTTTCTAAAGCATCTGAGAAACAATGGCAACACAATTATTTTGCTTCAGAGACTATTCAATTGTGTGTTTGGCACATGACTAGAATCAAGCTAAGGACTTTTTGGGTTTTTTGCAGTTTTTGGCTAGGGCTGAGTTTGAACCTCCCACCTCTGGTATATGGGGCAGGTGCCCTATTCCTTTGAGCCATAGGTGCTGCCCCAAGCTGAGGACTTTTAACCATTACTTTCTCTCTCTGAAAAGTGTTGTTGGATCTCTTTAATTTGCATGTGTGACTTTTTTTTAAAAAAAGATGTGCACTATTAAAGGAAAGAGCACTCTTGAGCTTCCCACAGTTCTCTTCCAAGGGCTTCATCTACTTTTAGAGGCTGCTGCCTGTCATGGGCACGCCTTGCTGAGAGCTGAGTAAGGGCAGCATGAACTCAGAGTGGGGACAGCCCTGTCTGGCAGGGTTAGCGCTGCTTCCCCTGCTCCCTGCTCTTGTAACATTCGGATGCTCAGTAGAAGGGCTTCCCCTAAATGCTTTCCCTGCCCCTTGGAAATACTCCCTACTCCTCAAATGCCTCTTAGTACATTTGCAGTGAAACTGGGACAATTTGCTTTGCATTTATTTATACATTGCCCTGTTTAAACAGTATTTGTCAGGCAGGGAAAACAAAGCTACATAAAATAAATCTACTTAAAAATTAATTTTAAAAATGAGACAAAGGAAAAAATCAGTGATAAGAAACCAAGATGGATCAAGCCCGAAGATGTGAAAACAAATGTATGAAGTGAGCTGTTTCACGCTGGCAAATGGCCATTGTGCCTATGGCCCCATTTTTTTTTTTTTTTTTTTTTTTTGCAGTCTTTGGCTGGGGCTGGGTTTGAACCCAACATCTCCAGCATATGGGGCTGGCACCCTACTCCTTTGAGCCACAGGCACCACCCATGACCCCATTTTTTAGAAACCAAAGGAAAAAGATAGAATCACTATGGAAATCACACTGTAGTAGGAGCAAAACTCTTTTTTTTTTTTTTTTTTTTATTGACTGGGGCTGGGTTTGAATCTGTCACCTCTGGCTTATGGGGCCAGTGCCCTACCCTTTTGAGCCACAGACACTGCCGGGAGCAAAACTTTTTCTTGGACCAAATCCACAGGGAAAGCATTTTACAGAAGTCTTAATTACAAGACTACTGATAACACCTGTCCTCTAAATACAGTTTAAATCACAGGGCTGCTCCTAATAAAGATGAAAACAAAACAGGGAGCCAGTGGCATTGCACCAAATTACAATGGGGCTTTACAGGGGCCAGAGCTGAGGTCCAGGCACACATCTTGCTGCTCTGTCTGAGACCACAAAGACTTTCGCAGTAACTGGGAGCAGCTGACTGAGTTCATGTCCTTCAAAGGGTCCTTATCAGTCTAGCATCATCAGCTGAGCTTTCAAAGGATGGAGCAGCATCAAGATGGGCTGGATGCATTAAATGCCAGGTGCAGTCATTTTCCAGATAACTGGAAAGGTACATGTTTTACAATCCAAGAAGGTAGGGATGATGCTCTGTGAAGCCTAAGAGCCTACAAGGAATTTGCATGAGAAAGAAATGCAGGTTCAGGTCTGTGGTCCACTGAGGGTCAAAAAGGACCTACGGTGATTTGGGATGTAGCAGCACTCCATCCATGGTCCTGCCTTTAAGCCTGGCCACAATCACTGTTCCTCAGATGATCTTGAAAGCAGATGTAAGCTCAGTGCTCCCTCAACTGTAAAAAAATGTTTAAAAATCAGGTAGCGATAAAATATAAATACAAAATATATAAAATAAAACTTGTGTACAACTTTAACCTCAGCATACTATGTTAATTTAAATTAAGTACAAGTCATTCATGTCATTAATTGAACTAGGTAATGTTTTAGATGATGTACCAGTTCAAACATAGAAGGCCTATACCAAAAAATGTTTAAATTTGGAAGAATTGATTTTCACTTCCCCATCCTTACCATAGCTAAATAACCACACTAATTTTTTAGCCCATTTTACCCCCTAAATATAAAAGAAGTAAAATTTTAATTTGTAAACCTAATACAAAAATCAATGCTCACTCAAGAAATATAACTAGAATTTGTTTAAAATAGAATGGCTTCATGTGTATAAATGAAAAATGTAAGTACAATAGGTAAAGGCCTTTATAAGTTAAGACCCCCCTTCTATCTACATGTATATACGTAACTAGCATAATTATACATAGTATAAAGAAAATATTATAAATTATGTAATTTTAATTATGCAAATTAGGCACACATTACTACCAACTAAACATTAAAATTGTTGAATGAGGGCATATTCTGTTACTTTTAGGTAGATGGACTCCATAAAGAAACAGGTTTTTAGTGAAATATTTAGTGAAAAGATTCTTTTCCTTGATATAATTTCCTTGATTGGCCACAACTAGCCAGTCTAACATTCTAGTAGAGCCTGTCTACTGATACTTCTAAAACAGATTAAATATCTGTGAATAAAGATAACAGTTTGATGATTAAACAGCCATATTCTGGAATGAGAGAGTAGCTTGCGTTTGAATCACAGCCATTCTGCTTACTTTTTCCCTTGGTTTTCCCATTCATAAATTAAGGTAATAAGTGTTCTAACTCATGGTTTTCTTAAGAAGATCAAATGAGTTAATATTTGAAGTGCACAGGCTGGGATGTTTTTATTAACATTGGGCATCTGGAAAACATAATAATAACTAAAGCCTAGTACCCAAAACCCAGTCTGTCCCTTAAAGATTCTTCTCACAAATATCTGTAACCCAAAATTAGCTTTGAATTATCTTAGTGCAAGTTGCTCCCCTCTATCCCATCTTTCCCATCATGGAGGCAGCACCATGGCTGTCCACCTGCCCCAGCAGAAACAAGCGGTCATCAGCGATTCCTCCCTCTCTCATCCCATCTCCAGCCCATCACAAGGCCTGCAGCCTCCACCTGCTGGTAACATCCAGACTTGGTCTCTTTCTCTTCACCTTTCCCCCTTGCAGGGGGCGTCAGACCTAACCAAGACTCTGCAGGAATCTCCTACCCAGTCTCCTGGCATCCGCTCTGTCAATCTCTTTTCTACTCAGAAATCCAAGTTATGATTTTTAAAAATCAGCAAGAATGACCTGATTCCCCTGTTTAACACCCCCCCCCCCCAGCTCCTGTCACAGCAGAGCCTGTGAGGTCCCCTCACCCACCTTCTACATTCCCGGAGCACTCAGCCTTCCTGCCCGGCCTGCTTTCTGCTTCCTCTCCACCCAGAATGCCAGGTTCTCAGAGGGCTGTGTCCTTTTGACCTTTAAAGTCAGAGGAAGTCTTGTGCACTGAGGGGCCCTAGGGCACCCAGCCTGTCTGCCTCATAGGGATTCACATATAACAACGGTCTCCTTGCTTTCTGTCTGCCTCATCGGCATTCTGTAAGAAAATACCATTCCCTGAAGTGCAGTGTAACTGCAAGAAAACAGAAAGAAAAAGTTCATCTGTCGAAGAAATTGAGCAAGAGGTTTCTCTTTGCTCAACTTAGACAAATTTCAAGCATGCCTAGCACTCCAAATACCCGCTTCCCTGAGATTCCAAATACTTCCACTTCTTGCCTAGCTCTTCCCATCAGTCACTGAGCCAGGATCCCTCCGCCACACCAGCCGGTGCGACACGGGGCGGAGGTCCGAGACGCAGCCCCTTCACCACTCGCAGCCGCTGGCGAAGAATGAGTCCCGTGTCTCAGAGGCTGTGCCTCCATCGGGTGGCCCTGGACAGCCGCTGGTCATTTTCTTAGTAGCTGTGTTGACTCACATTCAAACTGATCTAGGTGCTAAGATACCTAGATCTTAGTTGCTGGTTTGTTTTTCTTTCTCTGTTAAATCTCAGAGCCTGAGGTAGGCCATTCTGACGACACGCTCCCCTCATTGGTCCCAGCGGGGCCTACTTTTCTTCAGTGGGCAGTAGTACCTGAAGAATAGTCACTTTTCTGTCAGGCTGCATCCAATGCGACTTTCAGGGCTTACTTTTTTCTCCTCATAGTATATTATTAAGAGTCACTGATAGGCTGGGCGCAGTGGCTCAGGCCTGTAATCCTAGCACTCTGAGAGGCTGAGGCAGGTGGATTGCCTGAGCTCACGATTTGGAGACCAGCCTGAGCAAGAGTGAGACCCATCTCTACTAAAAATAGAAAAACAGGGCAAGAGGATTGCTTGAGCCCAAGTATTGGAGGTTGCTGTGAGCTATGACATCACAGCACTCTACCCAGGGCAACAGCTTAAGACTTTGTCTCAAAACAAAACAGAACAGAACAGTGTCACTGCTGTTGTTTGCACGGCATGTGTCTCACTTCCAGGCTGAGTTTCTGTGACCACACATCTGTATGTGTTTACAGTTGTATAAGTGCAAATGGTTTTCAGAATCTCTGGGTCATACAGAATATGAATGTTTACCTTCAGAAGGTAATTAATTGTTTCCCAAAACAGTCATCCCAGGAAATTGTAAGAGGCTAGATATTTTCAAACCAATTATCAAGCCAACTCCACCCCTACCCCACCCCCACTGCCATCCTGCTCTCATGAATTTGCTCTTATCACATCTAACTGCAGGCGTTCACATTGATACCTCTTCATGTCAATTCTGGGTTAGACTCATTCTCCTGAACTACTGAGATTCCCTGCTCTGGTTCCTTAATAGCTTCTTAAAATGTTTTTTGTTCTGTTTTGTTTTGTTTTGTTTGAGACAGAGTCTCCCTCTGTTGCCCAGGCTAGAGTGCTATAGCATCAACCTAACTCACAGCAACCTCAGATTCTTGGGCTCAAGCAATCCTCCTGCCTCAGCTTCCTGCATAGCTGGTATTACAAGCCCCCTCCACAATGACCAGCTAGTTTTTATATTTTTAATGAAGATTGGGTCTTGCTCTTGCTCAAGTTAGTCTTAAATTCCTGACCTCATGGGATCCTTAGCCTCCCAGAGTGTTGGGGTTACAGGGATGAGCCACCACACCCAGCCCCCAGCTTCTTCAAATCTTCAAACCTTTACATTGTATTCACTCTCCTATAAAATAATCAGGGGAAAATAACTCCCATTCATTGAGAGCCTCCCACACTTTCCACACTCCACATTTTATTACTTTCCTTCCACAACATAGATATTATGTTTGTTGTCCAGAAAAGGAAACTGGAGCACAAAGAAGTTAAATATGTTGTCAAAATTCAAAAACCAGAATCAAGACCAGCATCAAAGTTCTTTCCCCCAAGTTGCATGTGCTCTTCAGCCAAGTCCATGTGAAGAAAAGCCCCTTGGTGTCTCTGGACTCTGACTCTCCTGCCAGCAACCCCAGCTCTGCACTCAGCATAAAGCTTGTCCTGACAGCACTGTGCACTGCAGAGAGCATGGACTTTGGGGTTTAATCCCAGCTCTGCCCATGAATTTGAACTTGAGCAGGTTACTTAACTTCCGTGGGTGATTCCAGAGGCTTCACTTGGCCTCTCTGAGGCTCAGTGTCTTCATATGCAAAAGGGCACAGTGGAGCATTCCCGCACATTTCCCTCTTCTCTTTCTTCCCACAGCCCCCATCTGTGTTTTCAGAATCCTGGATATGTACGGTGCTGGTAAAAACACTTCACATTAAACTGTCATTTTCAACCAGCAAACCACAAATTAATCACAAAATGACTCATTTGTCACAGTCTCATATTTTCAGTTTGAACTAAGAGAGTCTGACTCTTTATAGGTATAGAGAGTGATGAAGAAATTAGGCATTTGGATGAAGAAATAAAGGAACTGAATGAATCCAACCTTAAAATTGAAGCAGATATGATGAAACTTCAGACCCAGGTAAAAAAAAAAAAAAAGTAACTGGCTATCTTTAAAATAATCATACACTTCAGTGGAAACAAACATTGAATTGTTAAAACTTTGTGTCTGAAAATATACTGACATCTTAGAGTGGCTACACTGAGTGTTTCTCAATTACCCAGTTATTGCAAAATCCTAAATCCGTGGGTCATTCCAGGTAAGCCATAGATTTGGTAGCTGTAGGCAAAGTTACTTATTTTGTTTGTTTGTTTGTTTTTTGTTTGTTTCACTTTGAGACAATCTCACTCTGTTGCCCTGAGTAGAGTTCTATGGTGTCAGCCTAGTTCATAGCAACCTCAAACTCCTGGGTTCAAGTGACCCTCCTGCCTCAGCTTCCCTAGCATCTGGGACTACAGGTGCCTGCCTCAACACCAAGCTAATTTTTCTATTTTTGGAAAAGATGGGGTCTCACTCTTGTTCAGGGTGGTCTCAAACTCCCAAGCTCAAAGGTTTCTCCTGTCTCCCAGAATGCTAGGATTACAAGCGTGAGCTACTGTGCTCGGCATGTTACTCATGATTTTGCCTTGGTTGCATGAAAGGTTTCATAAGGAAATGAAGTAGGCCACCTTACCACCAAGGAATCCTGCAGAGCAGCAGTTCTCAACCTGTGGGTCGCGACCCACAGAAACTGTATTAAAGGGCCGTGGCACTAGGAAGGTTGAGAACCACTGCTGTAGAGGATGTGGTCCTTTAGAAAAAAAATTGCCATCATATCTTTTTTAAAGTACAAGTTTTCAGTTTTATTCAAAATCAAGTAAAATAGCAACTTTTTATTTTTCTGTTACACTCCTGATTGTGTCAGAGGTATTTGTTTATAACAGATCTTACTGGGCCTTTTTTTGAATAAATTCTTTACTCCCCAAAATGCAAGCAGTTTCTCCATTCTCCTTCCTAGTATCAGCCCTATCTCCTGAGGCTGCTTAAACAATAGTCATAAGTCTTTTGCAACAGTCAGCAGGAAAAGAACGCAGGAAGCATAGTACTGAATGTCTTTCAGCCCTTCCCTTGTCTCCTCCCTGCAAGTGTAGGATTTTATACCACCGTGGTTACAGCTCTCTCTGAAGTCCTCAGCACAGCAGCTTCTGACGAAAGATTTTAATCCATCTAAAATGTAGCTCTGGTTTCCTTACCCAGTGTGACCATTGCCCCAATCTTCCATCAGTGGCCACTTGGCACCTGGAAAGAGCTGGATGCTTTGGTTTAAGAATCATGGGAATTCCTCTTGAGAAAAGAACACAAAGGCCTCTGTTCTTGTGGAGCTTAGGAGGAGGAGGCAGACGGTGAACAGAATCATGGCCATGCATTGTATTGTGTGGTGGTGCGAGGAGGGGCTGGGTGGGAACAGCCTGAGAAATAGGATGATGAGGTCCCAGGAAGAAGGAAGCGCTCAACGTGAACGTGGAGCATTTCAAATAGCAAAGCCCCAAGGGGGAGGTCCTGCAATTTGAGAACTACCAAAGAGGCATGTGGCCCCAGGCAGGTGAGTTGGGGGCAGGTCCCAGGGAAGTCCCAGGACACCACAGGGCCATTTTGAAGACCTTGATTTGGTGGTCTTGCAGCTGGGGGGTGACATGAGCCTGACACATTCCTACTTGCATTTTAAGATATTTCCATTCTGGTAGATGTTGAGGAAAGGTGGAGATTGTAGGGAAGGTGGCACAATTACACGTCGGGGGTGGCAGGTAGCAGGAGTGCAGGGAGCCAGAGTAGTCCCACCCTGGGTATTTGAATCAGGTGCCCAGCGGGTCTGAGGTGTGAGAGAAAAGGGGGCACAGAGACGTGTGGACATCTGCACACAGTTCTGGCTGCTGTCTGACCACAGCCAGCTTGGGGGGAAACAGTGCAAGTTGGCCTGGGGCAGGCCAAGTGTGAGAAATCCATCCCATGGCCGCGGGACAAGTCAAATCTGCAGCTCATGGCACATCTGGGCTGAAGAAATCCTTTTGGGAATGTGATTCCAACATTGGAGCAATAGGATGGGCTGCAATTGTGTGCAGAGAAATCACAGCACATTGCTCGGCATTTAGATTCAGCTGGTGTGTTTCCTCCGGAGAGAAACCTTTTGTACTCCTTCCAAATTCCACCTCTCATACTCCCAGGTTATTTCCATTTTAGATCACATCCATGGAGAGCAACTTGAAGACCATAGAAGAGGAGAACAAGCTCATAGAGCAGAACAATGAGAGTCTCCTGAAGGAGCTGGCGGGGCTGAGCCAAGCTCTCATTTCAAGCCTCGCCGACATCCAGCTTCCGCAGATGGTAAGTCCAAGGTCAGAACTTGGCTATTCCTTTACAAGTGTTTGCTGTGCATGTTGACACTTGCACCGCACAGTGACATCATGCACAGGGCTGCCACTCTGAGCTATTTAGCTTTGAGACGAGCTGTCAACAGTCACAGGATGGTCATGTTTCACCGCCTTCTAACCTGCAGCACTCTCCTTCACTGAGGATATGATGGTCTATTTAAATTATGTTGAGGCCAAGGAATTTTTAGAAGCTAAGCCTCTTAAAGATGAAGGTTTATTTAAAGCTTGTTTTATAGAACAAGCTCAGTGGCTCATGCTTGTAATTCTAGAACTCTGGGAGGTGGAGGCAGGTGGAGTTTGAGACTAGTCTGAGCAAGAGTGAGACCCTGTCTCTATTAAAAATATAAAAACTAGCCAGGCATTGTGGTGGGCACCTGTAGTCCCAGCTACTTGGGAGGCTTGAACCCAAGAGTTTGAGGTTGCTGCGAGCTATGACACTACAGCACTCTACTTAGGGTGACAGAGTAAGAAACTATCTAAAAAAAAAACCCCCAGCTTGTTTTACAATGTAATATGAAAGTTAGAAGCCAAAACTGCCTCACTGAAAATATATTTCCAAGTAGAAGATTCCACCACAACTTACAAAATCTGAGACCCAATCATTCATATCACGCACCCAATTCAAGCACTGTAAAAAGGAAAAAAAAAAGTTTAATTCCCAAAATACTTGGTGCTTTCCTCATGTCTATGTATAAAGAACACACTTTACCACTCCGTGTATAAATTAAAAAGTGCAAAAGTGAGCAAGACATGCTTATTTTTTAAATCTGAGCACATATTTCTGGTGTGCATCTCCAGCTATGTGATCCTCAATAGCAGGGGCGAGTTCTGGGTGTCCTTAGCTGCCTATCATTGTGCAGACACCACAGGTGCACCCCACATGCCCAGATGGCAGAGCCCACTGCACACCCAGGCTGCTGTTCCCAGGACACACGTCTGTGCAGCACGTTACTATCCTGAGCACTGCAGGCCAGTGGAGCCCAACGGTGTTTGTGTATCTAAACTTATCCAAATATAGAAAAGGTACAGTAAAAATATGCTGTTACAATCTCATGGGACCACCAGTGTATATGTGCTTGGTCATTGAAATGTTCTGCAGCATGTAACTGTATTTAGAATTCTTACAAAATTAGTTTCTTTTACATATCCATAAATACAGGAAAATCTCTGGAAGAGGCATTGCATTGTTGAATGCTTTGACTTTCCTCAGAGCCTACATTTCTAGAGCAATTGTTCCAAAGCTGTCAATCTGATAAAAATGGTTTACACAAATGGCATATAGTAAAGAAATACAATTTGTTTTGTTTAAAACAGCAAATCCTGGCTCGGCACCTGTAGCACAGTGGTTACAACGCCAGTCACATACACTGAGGCTGGCGGGATCGAACCTAGCCTGGTCAGCTAAACAACAATGTCAACTGCACCAAAAAATAGCTGGGCATTGTGGTGCCCCTTGTAGTCCCAGCTACTCAAGAGGCTGAGGCAAGAGAATCTCTTGAGCTCAAGAGTTTGAGGTTGCTGTGAGCTATAATGCCATGGCACTCTACCTAGGGTAAGATAGTGAGACTCTGTCTCAAAAAAACAAAAAACAGCAAATCCCTCTATTTACCCAACTTCCTAGCTTGGAACTCTTATCCAATTACAAATGTGCCTCCCCCCACACACACACAAAAGAAATCAGTAACATAACAACATGCATGAAGTAAACTTACACAGTAACATAACAACGCGCATGAAGGAAAGCTACACTGTGGCTGGATGAAGGCACTCCTGGGACATTATCACGGTATTGTTTGTTAAAGTTTGTCTTTTAGCTTCCAATGTGTATTCTATTATTTTTTTCTTCAACAGTGTCAAAATATATACATATATATATGTACTACACAAGATAACTCATCCCTCTAGTCACCACATAAGGCGCTGTAGTGCTGATTTTTAAGGCCAATCACTGGAAATGTAGGAGAGAAGCCAGTAGTGAGCATTGGTATCTCCTCTCTGGAGTGGAGGAGAGAAAGCACAGCTAGTTTGTAGAACTTGGTCAAAGTTCCAAAGCCACCACTAGTCAGGTGGGCCTGGCTTTACCCCTGTCAAGCATCCCTCTGCCACTCAGTCCTGGTGCAATTACAAGAGTCTCCACGAAACCCGTGGGTGGCACTGCAAAGGTGGATGGTAAAGGGAACAGACAATCGCGTTAGACTGCGGAGCACAGCTGCATAGTTTTCAAATTTAGAAAACTTATTTTCCAAATAGCAAAAATAACCATATTTAGACCTTTTAAAGGTCCTTTCTTCCAAGTACGCTGTGAAGTAAGACACAAGTCATGTGTTTCCAAAAAGATAGGAAAACAGAAGGACCAGAAAAGGCCTTTGCGACATGCATCCCCTTTACTTTCCTGTGAACAGACACATACCCAGTGTGTGCTCTTTGAAGAATCTCATCAAGCAAAGGAGATACCAAAACACACAGAGAGAATGGGCAGGAACACATCTTGGCTTTGTGAAGCTGATATTCTGCACCAGAGGAATAAACAGGGGCATTCGAGGGCTCTACAGGGGCAGCCAGGCCACAGGTGTCTGAGAAGGAAGGAGAAAAATGCCCCATCACAAGTAGTTAATGAGCAATTTACCCATATCTTAAATTCCTTAAATTCCAGCCCAATGCTGTTAAAGGCACCACTCAGTACAAGCGACCCTTCCTCCCCACCTGGCCGGCATTCCGTTTCTGGAACAGGTCTCTTTTGCACTGAGCATATGCAGTGGTGGCCAACGCTGCCTCCCAGGAGAAGTGGAGCAGTTCCGAGGTACCCAGCTCCGCGGCCCAACATATCCTTTCTATGGCTGCAAATCAGCCCCAAAGACTGTAAAGCAACTCACGTTAATCCCACGGATTCCGAGTGAACAGATGAGTCCCCACACACATTCTCTCTCCATCTCCCCCCACACTCCAGCAGCCATATGGACCCTTGCCCTCCCTCCCAGGCTGAGGGTCACCATATTCTTCAGGTCACTTGGCCCTCCTTTTGCCTCAGCCTGAACCACGGTGATTGGGTCAATGTGTTTTGTCTCCGTTTAGGGACCTATCAGTGAGCAGAATTTTGAAGCATATGTAAATACACTCACAGACATGTACAGCAATCTGGAACGGGACTATTCCCCGGAATGCAAAGCTCTACTGGAAAGTATCAAACAGGCAGTGAAGGGCATCCATGTGTAGGATCACAGCGCTGCCGGGCAACAGAAATTACCAACAGCCGTCAACTCCAGATGGATCTGTGAGAGGCTCGAGCCCTGCTAAGGCATGGAGGCTGCGTGCTGCATTGACAACGGCAACATTGCACTAATTTTTTTCCCCCAGCTGACATAAAAAGGAAAGAAAAACTATGATAAACTCTTCGGATTAAAATCCATGCAGTCAATTATTAGATCTTATTTATTTTCATATGTTTTTCTTTCATTTCTTCATTGCACTCTTGTTTTGTAAAGTATATGTAAAATAAATGTGACATTTTTATAATTTATTTATTACTAATCAAAGAGTTTTTTATCTTTTAACTGCATTTTGAAGTCTGCCATATTTTTACAAGTGTGTTTATTAATTTATTTTCCAATAAGATTTAAAATAGAAATGCTATTCTCAAATCACCTCTCTTGCTGGGTTTAAATGAGAAAACAAAAAGACCGTGGAGGAAATCCTTACCTGAGGACTGCCCTATGGTCCGGTTTGGTTGTTATTGCACATTTCTCTCCCTCCACCCCCTTGTCCCCACCCGGTCACTGGTTTTTTTATTTATAAACGAGTTTGCGGTCAGGTGAGCTGAGTGCAGGGAATAAGAAGGTAAATGGTGCCCACTAGTGGGGAATCCGCACTCACAAAAGCACGGGATGCCGGAAAACAGCCTGCTCAGAATTTGTTAGCAATAATTAAATACAGCAATCCGCAAAGTATTCCACTTGGCTGTACGGTTTTAGTTACTATGAATTATTTATTTGAAATGTTTTAAAGAAACATAAGCTTTTTTTAGTGATGCAGATTTGTCTGTTTGTTTTTCGAGTCATATCAGATAGCTGGCAACTCTTATCCCAAGATGAGAAATAAGACTTGGTGTGACCAGCCAGGCTTTCCTGCCATATGTTGGTACAACATACAAGTGACAATATTGGTGTAGATTTGTACTTAGCAAACACAAACACATCCAAATAGGAAATTCTGTAGATACCATATCCCCTGAAATAGCATGTATCTTACTGGGTTGACTGGAAAGAAATGGGAAATATAGTAACATGTGCAAAAATGCTACTCCAATCTGAGCGGTTACTTCAAACACTGGCAACATTGGTCTCGCCCTCCTTAGGAAACAAGACAACATTGAATTTGACAAAAGTCTTGCCACAGAACTACAAGTGCTGCAAAGTATACACACGCTTGTCCACACAGGCACACGGACACTCACTACTCCTAAAATTGAGCCCACAATCTTGAATTATTAAATGGATCAGAGCTTAGGAGTTGCTATAGTAAAGGCAATGTCTATTTCAGGGATTGTAAAGTAGTTATGCATTGTTTCAAAAGTTTTTTTATATTTATTTTTTTTAAGGAAAAGGTATAGACAACCAGCTAAACTGCCTTTTTGGTGTGCACACACATTTCATGTGCAGACGTGCCTCTGTGTAAATGTACACATGAATTTAGTGTGGGCTTACTTTTCTGTGCTATAACTAAAGTGTTTATTTTTTATTAGCCTCATAGATATTTAGACTGAATGTGATGGCATTCATAGGCTTGGTATATTCCACTGTTACTGCTGATACCCGTACAAATGAAAAGTAAGACTCAACAGTAATTCCACTCCCATGAGACTGTGGTCGTCGTGATGCATTAAAAGTGGGGCTTATCTTTGGTTTGGGGTTCATTTGAACTCTTGACTCTTAGCTTAGTGAAAATGAAATGTCTGTTCTTAGGTAGGAACGGTGTTATTTAAAAATCAATTTTTTAAAAAAAGAGCTACCATATGTGCTGTCTATTATAAATGGAACACCAAACAAAATTTCTATTAAAGTAATGTATTTGCAAACATTTTGCTATACAGTACTTCATAGATGCATACAAATGAGTTCACTTATTACAAAAACAAACATTTAATTTGCTAAATAGTTTAACGAGTTTGTTATATATTGTATTTAATTTAAAATAAATCTCTTACCAACGTACATATTTATTACTATAATTTCCTATGGCCCGAGGTTAATTTATTTGTGTTTGCATAGTTTGAGCAGGGTGTTTTGTGAGGTATGTTTGTATTTATTTGCCTCCTTTGTACTTGATGTGTTTTGTAACGTGCACTGAATTTTTTTTCTTTTCAACTATGTTAATGATCAATACTGTAAATTGGGTCTTTTGTAAACAGCAAAAAAGGCAATGATGTTTGCATTTTTTAATTTGAAGTAGTTTGTATACTGTTTCTCCAAACACTTAATATTTCTTACATCAAAGCAACAAAATTGTGTTCAGTGCTGTACATTTGGTGTATGGTAGGAAATAAAAATTGGTAATGAGTTTTGACGTGACCTTTCTCAGGCTGCTCCATGGAGACTAGTGTCCCATAACAGCTACTGTTCCACTGTGAGCTCTGTTGAGGTAGGCGAGGGGCCTTGAGGCTGCACACGATCCTGAGGCATTTTTGCTCTGGCAACAGACTGCCTGGCTTATTTCTTTTGCCCTCTGTGGGCCATTTGGTGGATGGACAAGTCACCGTGGCCTTTGTCGCGACACACATCTCCAGAGCAGGCAATACTTTAACATCAGGAACACCTTGACCTTCACTAGTGGGAAATTCACCTGGATCTAGTAAGTGACAAAATACAGGGCTCACCCTCCCGATTCCAAAACCGCTTCAGGGACCGAGTACATCTCTGTATTCATATAAGCTAGTCGAACTCAGATCAAAAACACAAATTGATGTCACCCCTGTGCTTGCGTGTTTTTCCTTTCTAGAGTCCAACGGCAGCCTGATTTAATTTTCCAGTTTCTGCCTAGATTTACACATTTCTAGAACCAGTTTCCATTTCTCCTCGGTGTGATAAAAGTCTATGCCATCCATGTAATGAACCCACACTGATGTCAGGGAAGGCTGGGTCCCCAGAGGAGAGGCAGGCCTGGACCTGGGTGGACCTTCAGGTAACAGGGGTCAGCACACAGTTGTTAATGCACAGTGGGGCTCTCCTTTAGTCACCAAACGTCCATGTGCGAGGTGTGAGTGTGACACGGCCTGTGGAAATGGAGCCCAGGTGCAGCCCTGCGCTCACTCTGTGCCGAGTGCGTGCATCTTGACCTGACTAAGATGATTTCCTACTGAGGGTCATGTCTACAGCTCTGTCATGAATATGTCGTTGTAAGAGGAATGTTGGTCCTCTGAGAGTAAGAAAGAGACCTCCATTCATATGATAGATGTTTAACTGTAACACATTTGCCAGACCCACTTCCTGACTTCCAGGTCAGCTGAGGGAGAGATGACAAAATAAGCCCTGGGTCCCCCGACGGGCATGAGAAGGGACAGCCGGGGAGGGGCTTTAAGAGGGGCATGAAAGGGACAGCATGGGAGGGGTTTCAAGAGGAGGGGAAGGAAAGCCTGGTCAGTGGGACAAGGAAGTCTGGAGGGCCCATAAAATCTTTCCCCACTTAACCAGTAGAAAAGGGCAATAATGCCTGGCAGTGTGGAGAGATCAATGAAAAATGACCAATTTCAAACTGAGGGGAAGGAGCACTGACACCCTGCAGTGCCCTGTGTGCCTCTCTCTAGCCTTCTCTCCTTCACAAGAGGGACCCGCTTCCAGCTGTCTCTGGAAGTGCTCTAAACTTTCTTTGTTCTTCCTAAAACATCCTTCCCAGACATTCCTAGGTGTCTCTGTTACCCTGGAACTCTATAGGTCCTTTGCTCTCACTCCACACTGCCAGTGCGCTCTGTTTCATTTTTAATTTCCACTCACTTTTGCTTTGATTACCACCAAGCCTCGCTTCAACTGCCAGGACAACTGGGTTCAGGGAACGAGGCACCCCAACCGCCAACAGGGCATACACAGGTTCCTACAGCAACCGTGTGAGGAGAGCCAACAAATCTGGGGTTCTGAGAACTGCTCATGGCTTAGGGGGAAAGTTTCAGAACAAGCAGCACAGGCAGCAACCGCCCTGGCGAAGGCCCGTGGGTAAGAAAAGCTGAGTCAGCAGCTTTATCTATTGAAAATATTTTTAAAATGGAGAGAAGGGAGCAGGTAAGAGGCAGAAAGCCCAGGTAAGTGGAAGAGGAAGTCATTGCCTACACTGCCACAGGTGGAGTCAGTATTCCAAAGACAGAGAATGAAGGGATCAGATTTCTAGCAATTCAAACAACTAACACTCTTACATCAAGGTACCACATCCAGTGCTGTACATTTGAGGCACAGCAGGAAACAAAGATTAATGGTGTTTTCTGGGTTCGTGTCCAGGCCGGTGTAGACAGCAGCAGTGTTTTTCACCATTTTTATCTCATGGCACACTTGAACCCCTAGTTAAACTTCCACAGCACACTTAAATTATGCTGATCAAAAAAGGAATATACTTACTGTACTTTGAATTTTTTCAAGAATAATTTTTTTTTTTTTTTGGAGATCATGTCTCATTTTGTCACCCTCAGTAGAGTGCTGTGGCATCACAGCTCACAGCAACCTCCAACTCCTGCACTTAGAGGATTTTCCTGCCTCAACTTCCCCAGTAGCTGTGACTATAGGCGCCCACCACAACACCCAGCTAATTTTTTGTTGCAGTTTGGCCGGGGCCATGTTTGAACCCACCACCCTCGGTTTATGGAGCTAGTGCCTTACTCACTGAGCCTCAGGCACCACCCTCAAGAATAATTTAATTAATGATCTTTAAAATTTTTTGAGGCACATCTAACATCTCATGGCACACCAGTTGAAAATCACTGATATAGAGACTGTCCACACCAAACCATAGAAAGTTCTGGGTCTGCAGAATCCACTTGGTATGGTACATAGATATCTCCATAGTAGTCGTAAAACTAATATTTTCTACCCCTCTTTCCACTCATTACACCCATTTCATTGTGGTCTGGGAAGAGTAGCCAGTTATTTCCTCTCATTATTGAGCAGATAATTATAAAGTAAGCAGATTTAACTGGCTGGTAACTGTCTCCAGTTCCAGACACAATCAGTGATGCCTTGTAGACTTCATCTCACAGAATCCTCAAATATATTGAGTGAAAATCATAATGTCCAATTAAACTGATGAAGAAATGAATACTCAGCAAAGTTAGTGATTTGCTTAAGACCATAGGTCTAGGAAAAGGTACAGCCAGGATTCTACCTTGGATGCATTTGGTTAAAAAGCAAAGCACATACTCTCTCCAATTTTTTGATTAACTCTGCTCTTCTGGAGCAGCTTTCTATCATCGCGACAATAGTGGGACTCCAACCTGCATGTTCATGGCGAGTGAGCCCAGCACAGCCTCCCGGACCTACCTGCTCTAACCAACCAGATCTGGTTGCCTGTCAGATGATGTCTCATCTGGAAGACAGAAAGTAAGAATTAGATAAGGTTAAGATATAGGCAAGGGCCCAGATCTATCCCAGTATTCCTGAATCTTGACACTGTGATCATGGTACCTACTGAAATTTTCTCTCAAAGGCTCCACAGCCACACGGCAATGGAAGTATTATGGTCAGCATTATGCTGATAAAAGACTGAGGCTTAGAGAGAATAAAGAATTAGTTTGATGGCTTAGGGGTATGTACCGAGATCAGCAGTCAACTCTGTTCTGATCCAGAGGTGAGCTGTGTCTTCCTGGGGCCATCACTGCCACCTGTACCCCTGCCTCTCAGGATCACCAGCTAAGCTCACCCTTAGCTGTCTCCCTTCACAGAGTTGCGGGGCCAGGGATGGTCAGTTAATCACCACTCCAGGAAAAGCTGTTCGAAGAAGCATCATTTTCACATTTAGAGCACACCATTAGAATGTCTCTTCTTTGTAAAGGCATATCAGAAAAATGTGATGCCTCAATAATTTGTTTGATGAATTTGGTTTGAAAAATCTTAATATGAGTTGTAATAACAGTCAAAATAAGGAAAATATAAATAGCTTCCTTTTTACATTATTTTTAGAGCAAAACAATCTAATTATTTTGCTCTGTCATTTGCTGCTTTTTGTATGTCTGACAGTTTTTCATTGGCCCCTAACAAATACAAGGACACTTTTACTGACCTTTGCCAGCTATTAAATATTTAAAAACATAAAAAGAACGTAAAGTTCACTACTCTTAAGAAACAGCTGCCGTTTTAGTAGAATTTTCTACTCAGATATGTATCACCATATCTACATGTTGTCACTTTCCTTCTAGAACTGATTGCCTTGCTCAATTTTAAATGAAATCCAGGGTTATATTTATGGGTTAGATATTATAAAGTGTGAATGGCACTTTGGGGATCCATTACTCTGCTGTGAATGTTTGTCCCTCCAAACCTCATGTGGAAATCTGACCCTCAGTAGTGGGAGACGTTTGGGTCATGGAGGCACACCCCTCACAGAATAGGGCCAGGTGGCTGCGTTCTCATTGATCATTGCTGAGAGAACTGGTTGTTAAGAGAGCCCTGCATCTCCCTGGGTTGGTGTCCTGCCTTGCCATGTGATCTCTGCACAGGCTTGCTCCTCTTCATCACGCTCCACCAGAGGAAACTCCCTGAGGCCCTCACCAGATGTCCAAGCTCCAGCTTTCCAGCCATCATTACTATGATCTCTATAAATCACCCTGCCCAGGTGTGCAGCACAAAACATACTAAGAAACATTCTGATAATGCTTTTAAAGAATTGATCTCCGAGACTAGTCTATGTGAATTTCAGAAATATGAGGAAGGACTTTCAAGTTTTGTGCCTCCTCAAAGAGCTGAGGACCAGAAACATTTGGCTGAGTGCGTGGGCCATGGCTTGATGGGACAGGGAAGCCTTGTCTCCTGGATGGGCTTCATTAACATGAGTTTACTTATTCCAGGAAATTCTTGCCCAGAAAAAAAAATAGAAAATATCATCATTATTTGTTCCAAGAATTTCCTAACAATTTATCTGAACTAGACAGAACTAAGCTACTCAATGTACTCTCAGAATAAACACCCCTCCTCAAGACAATCTTTAGCATCAAATGATTGTTTACACCCTGAGACTCACTTTGGAACCCTGGCTTTGCCACATGCCTCTCTCCTAAATTGTTATATCCTAAATCCACCCAATTCTAATCATGCCCACACATTCAAAGGCCCTCCTGAAACCAGACACCTCAAATCACAGAAATATCCCAACTTTGCCATCTCCAGCCCCTCACTCTGTCAAGGTGAACTCAGTTTTGTTTTATCAACAGATTATTTTGGTTGTGTTCTGTGGAATCTACATTGTACAGACCCAATGTCCACACATACCTATGAATATATCTTCAATCAATATTCCCTGGTTTTTGGTAAGCAGAAACATCAATGGTTCAATTTAGAATCATTAAAAACCTAAAAGCTTTATTGTAAATATTTCAGGAGCCTTTCTGGATACTTCTTTGAAAAAGGGGATTTTTTTACTTACTTGAACACACCCTTTCATCTCCAGGGAATCATCTAGATTAGTAATAAAACTAAATACTCAATAAAATCAGGAAAAGAAGAAGGAAAGGAAGAGAAAGAGAAGAAACAAAGGTAAGAGAAGTTATCAATCTTGGTTTTTAGAAATAACTCAAAGTAAATACGAATCTCTCAAGGGCAACAGCGGCTGTTGACTCCCGGGCTAGAGACACTCACAGTCTCCACAGGCACCATGGGAGCGTCCGATGACCTTTAAACAGGGGTGTTCATCTGCAAGTTTTAACATTTATCAAGAGTTTGATTTTCACCAGGGGCTTTCCAAATACTTTACACATATTATTTTATTTCCACAGTGAAGTGAATTCTAAATTATGATAATCAGGAAATACTTTTAAAAGGATTCAGGAAGGGGCTCAGTAATCTTTACCACTGAGAAGGGCTTGGCAGTGCCCCCACCGCTTCCCTTCACCCTCTGAACTGGGGCCCTGCCCACCAGACCCATCTCTGCCCTGAGTCATCCTCAGCCTCTACAGGTTTCTCCTTCATATCAACCTTCCTACATTTTCCAAACAGCAGCTATGGAGCACTGAATTATGGCTAGTACCACAGGTTAAAATAAAAATAAGTTGGATATATTGAGTTGAATAAAATAATAGTTTAAAAAGGAATTTCTCCATTCCTTTTTACTTATTGTCAATATGACTGCTAGAAAATGTAAAATTATATGTGTATCTCTCACTAAATTTCTATTGAACACTATTATCTGATCTTTCCTTTGCAAGGAACCAGAAAGTGTTCAAAAAGAAAAGTTAGCTGGGTGTCTGGTTCACCCCTCTAATTCCAGCACTTTGAGAGGCCAAGCTGGAAAGATTCCCTGAGACTAGGCTTTTGAGGCCAACCTGGGCAACATAGAGGGAGCCCATATCTATGAAAAATTTGCTAAAATTTTCTGGGCACAGTAGTGCCCACCTATATTCCCAGCTACTGGGGAGGCTGAGGCGGGAGAGTTGCTTGAGCCCAAGAGTTCGAGGTTGCAGTGAGCTGCGATTGCACCACTGTAGCACAATGAGAAACAGAGTGGAACCAAGTCTTTAAAAAAACTTTTTAAAAAAATCATTAAATAAGATACAAAATGTTAAACAAAAATAATTAAAAATTATTTTAAAAGGAAAGCCAAAAAAAAAAAATCTACCTTTTGCCTTTTCTCTAGCTTAAAAGTCATGATCCTTTTTTTAATCCTTGAGAGAGAAAATCCCCAGCATAGAAACATCTCAGAACTACTGTTTTTACATATTCAGATAAAGAAACAAAGTGGTTAATCACACTATAAAACCCATGAATGGATCAAACCTGCCAGCACGACCTGAAAATCTGCTCATGGTAGCTTTTTATTTTATAATTACCTGTCTACATGACCTAGTTCTGGCTGAAAAGATGACTTTAATAGTTGGAAAACATTTTCAGCATTTATTAATGCTGAATTACAATCTTAGAAAATCTATTAGAAATTAGAAAACCGAAGACTATATCAGGCGAGTCTTTCCTATTTTTTCAATGAGGTGGGAAGCAGAGAACCCCCTGCACAGGCCAGTAGACCCTCCATGTGGGAGATGAAAGTAGGTTGTTTACAGTTTGGGGGTCTCTGGTGTAGAATAGGTCTTCCGATGGTAGTAACAAACTAGGATTAGGTAAAGTCCATGACCTGAAACGTACGATCAGTGGACACGGGTTCAGAGGGGAGAGATCTGAAGGGAGTCTGGAAGAGCGAACTGCTGTTTGATGCTATCTACTGAAAGCTGACTGGACTGGTGCTCATTTCAGAGGATTTTAGCAACAAAGTTATTTGCAGTTTTCATTCTTCCTGGGCAGAATTTCCTGCAATGATGAAGTCATTATAAATTATTGTAAATAAAGACAGTGTGAAAGTAAAGTCAAGCCATTGTACAGAGGGTACAAAAAATGTAGATGCATTTTAAGAAAGGAAAACAATTGTATTAAAATGGTAATAATACATACCAATAACAAGAGATGAGTACAGGTCATGTTTGAGCACCTCTTATAATTGCAGATGTCAAACACGACTTGACTATTAAAGATTTTTCCTTTCTTAAAATGTGTATATATTTTGTTGGCATCCTCTATATATGGTGAGCTGTGTGGGTTGGATGGTTTCCAGTCTCCAAGTTAAATACGCAATTTTTCTATGGAGTTAAAGCATCCTGAGGCCCTAGAATGGGCATGGTTGGCCTCAGGACAGGTGTGGGACTGGGCAGCCCGGATTGGCAGGTGTTTGTGATAGGACCTACTGTACTCTGAAAACATGGCAAGAGCAAGGTCGTCATCTACTAGTGACTGTCTGGACATCTCAGTCTGACCCTCCCTTACTGCATGTATCTGGAAAGGGTCTCATCAGAAAATATACGTACTGCCCTTGCCCTTGACAGATAGTGAGAGTGATGACCAGGCTGAAGCAGGTGCAGCAGGGAGGCCTTGTGTAAACCAAATGCTGGGCATATGTGATCTCAGAAGGCCTCTCATCACCAGGCAGTTACTTATATTTCTATTTTACTTAAATCTTACTCAAGGCTCAAAAGACTTCAGTCACTTGTCCAAAAATACGAGCCAGCTAATTGAATAGCTCAAATGCAAACCCAGGTTTATCTGACTCCAAATATCATGGTTCTCCCACATGAAAACTAAATCAGGTCCTTGACTAAAAAGCATGCCAGCCCTGTGTGGGGATGAAAGGGACCATGGAGAGTGAGATGTGAGGACTGCCAGGCAGCCGCTGCACAGGCTGAAGGGGTGAGGACACTTGACAAAGGTGGCTGCATTGACCATGGGAAGGAGGCTAGTTCAAGCAAACATTTCAGAAAGTAGAATTATCATAACTTTTAATGAGCTAAGGAAATTAATACTATGTTTAATTTGGACACTCACTGCCCATGGAGTTTTGTTTGTTTGTTTTTATTTTTTTTATTCCTGGTGTAGAAAAAAACTGAAGCCTTGTTGAGCATCAGCCACTGGGTCTTCTACAGTGTGTGAAGCAGACCATGGTGGGACCCACCAAGTCACCTGCAGGAGGAGGAAGTTTCAGAGAATAAGGAGCGACACAAATTTGTCAAATACATTTTACAAATTTGAAATAGAATCAAAATTTTTATTTTCACAGAAATCCATGTCATTAGGTTCTTGAAAACTGCAAATGAGCTACAGGATGGCTTGGGTTAGTTTATGAAGACTAACTCAGTTAATGGGGTGCAGTTCCGCTCAGAAAGTGTGTTTTCAGGTCTTTTGGGTGCTAGTCTTTAAGTTGATTACATTTTTATTGTCTTCTTTTGTTGTATTATATTACTGATACATAAAAATGAATGAAGTGCTCAAAACTGATTCACTGAAATGAAAATGAAGTTTCCAACATAAATACTTCCACTTAGAAAAACACTCCCATCAGGCAGGTACTGACACTCTCCCCAGTGATAGGTGGAAAAACTGAGGCACTGTCCATTTGGGCTGTGTTAGCAAAATGTCATAGCCTGGGTGGCTTATAAACAACAGCAATTTATTTCTTGCAGTTCAGGAGACTGTGAAGTCCAAGATCAGGGCCAGGTGAGGGTCTGCTTCCTGGTTCACAGATGGCAATTCTTTCTCTGTGTCCTCAAAGCAGAAGGGGTGAAGGTTCTCTTTCATAAGCATACTAATCTTATACATGAGGGTTGTGTCCTAATACCATCACTTTGGGAGTTAGGCTTTCAACCTAAGAATTTTAGGAGGGCACATTCGGTCCATAGCAGGCACACGGAGATTTCTTAAACTAAGATTATAAAGCTCTCAAGTGGCAAAGCTTGGATCTGAACTCTACCCCTGTGGGTCTGGAGCCCACACTCAAATGCACACAACACATTGCCACACAATTCATGAGGGGGACTTGTTATCACTCAAAGCCTGTTGAGATTTTTTTGTTTTTGGTAAATTAATGAGTATTTTAATTCATAATTTATACTTGGTATCAGCACTAACAGATCCCTGCTAAGTGTGAATAAAAGGAAGGCCATTTAGTAACAGAATAAAACTGGCTAAACTTGAACGCCAGCCTACAAACCCTTCATTCACAGAGAGCAGCTGGCATTGCAATATGCCTCTTGTCTTAAAGCTGTGTTGAAGGAAATGGTAGAAACTAAAAATTTATCTTTGGACACTGAATATATATTTTTATCATATATGACGTTCTTGGCAAAGAAGTAGAGAAAGCTAGGAAGTGGGTTAGCTCTCTAACAAAAGAGGAAGTGTGGGTACTACTCAAGATCTTTATTAGTGAAGAGTAAGATGAAGACACCTCTCCATCCCCTCATCATGCGGATTCAAACCGTCTCTGAGCCTTCATGGAGCCTTGTCAATTTTGGATCTTGGAGATGCTCAGCGTCTTCCTTATACTCAACCTGTAACTTTACAGCCAAAATGTCACAACTTTTGCTCTTGAGGAAAACATCTCCCTCTTCTCTCTTTCTGACATGGAGTTGGATGGTTTGTGCTATAAAGTGGAGACGATCTAGGGTGGTTTTAAAGACAACATGAGCCCAGATTCGAAAAGTGACAAATATTTCTCCTGGCACACCGCAGGGCAACACGAATGCGCCAATTTGTGGATATCAGGGCTCCATCCCCACCACCCTCCCCCCAGACTGTTTTTAAAATCTACAAGTGTGGACAGGAAAGCAAGAGAGGGAGGTGGAGGCTCAGGAGCCGAATCCATCCCTAGGATGAGAAGAGCCGGGGGTCGTTAGCTCCGAGGCCGGCTGGGTCTTGAAGTAGGAGCCAGAAGCTCCAACGTGGCGGGCGGCTAGTGGCCGGGAGGACAGCGAGGATGGCGAGAACGGACGGCTGCGATGGGGGAACGGACCGCGGGGATGGCTGGAGCTGCGGGGACGCAGGCACTATCTGGACGGCGGGCACTGTGGGGACCGCGGAGACAGCGGGCACTGCGGAGCCGGAGGGGATCGGCGGGCACTGCGGGGACGGCAGGCACTATAGGGATGGCGGGCACTGTGGGCACTGCGGGGACGGCAGGCACTATGGGGACGGCGGGCACTGCGGGGACGGTGGGCACCGTGGGGACGGTGGGCACTGTGGGGACGGCAGGGACGGGCGGGCACTGCGGGGACGGAGGGGACCGCGGGCACTGCGGAGAACGAGGGGATGGGCGGGCACTGTGGAAAGAGGGAGGGAGCGCCCGCTCCGCAGCAGAGAGGGAGGACCCGGCCAGCGTTCTAGGATGTTTTCAACTGTTCTGCACGCCCTTCTCTGGGTTGTTTTCTACGCTTACGCACGTCCTAGATCAGGCTGTGGCGCTGTCTCCAGGGAGGCAGTGGCTGGTTGATTCCGCTCCGCACAGACCACTCTTGACTATTCCAGCTCCCAGTCCCTGACCCCCCGCCTCGGCTTAGGAGCAGGACGCACAGTGCCCCCCTGGGCTCCAGTCCACCGACCGCTCCTGGGGCTTTTTCTGCCACCGTCCCTACATTGGCTTCTCACCCTTCTTTCCCCCTCTCTCCTACCAGATTTTCCTGGGAGCACCTCCTGACGTACACCACATTCACTGGAGTCCGGGTCCCAGGGACTTCCGAGGGTGCGAGCTAAGACCCCACAGGAGCCGGCGCGGGGGGCGGGGGGGCAGCCAGGGTGCAAACACCCTTCCCGGTAACCGCTTAATTTCGGCATGAGAGAGGGTCCAGGTCAGGAAAGGCCATCCAGCAAAAGGAATGTCACCTCTTGCACTGCACCTCACAGAATCCTACTTAAAAAGCAAGTTGATTGTGAGCTTTTCCCATCTGAAACTCGTATTGTATTTAACCATGATTTATATTAGTAAAAACTGTAAGGTACTTCCATGAAATGTTTAGTATCTTAGCGATAAAAACATTTGCATCGGTATGAATACAGTTTTTACTTTTTTGGCACTAAGTAAGCAGAGCCTGAAAAATATTACAGCCTGACTCATGTTAGCTAATGTTACATTGATTTAGAAAAACAAACTGGCCAAGACAGTTTTTCAAAACTGCTGTGCAATAATCTAATGCTAATTTCTCCACTGCAATTACATTCGGATCTGGCACGAAACAATGAGTAAATCAACTTTTCAATAGCCTTTTTTAGCCTGCTCCTATGACTGAATTATACACATTTCCCGTGATGCTCTTAATTTCAAAACTCATTTCCTACCATGGTGGATATCACTTTCTGAACATCCTTTCATTATTTTGCGGCTGCTTCTGTATCTGATGCCTCAAACACCTGATTTAGTGAGGACACAGTGTGACGAAAGCTTACATTACATATAAATAATTTTTTTACTATTTAATGAAAGAGTTAGTTTATGTGATTAAAATGGGGGAGAAATTTATGTGTATTTCATAGACACTGACAACAATGACTTGGTTTCATCACCTTTTGACAACTCATTTTAGGTTTTCCCCATCTTTCTTGCTTGAAACAATTCTCATTTAGTCAATCCTACATAATATTCTATTTGAAAATTAGTCTGATTTATTGTCTGATTTAATTTGTCAAAAGCCCTAGTTTATAGAGTTATAATCAATTGATAACCTACTCTTCTATTTTGTAGACCTGGAACAATTTCTCTTAATAATGTTCTTTAATTGTCTCTAAAATGTTTCAGGCTTTTTCTAAAAATGCCCTTAATAAAGTTTACTTTTATTAGCTTTCTCTAGAGAATCCAAACAAGAGATCAGACAAAAGTAAACAAGCTGCCTACTGTGGTGTGTCCTATTTCTCAAGAAGCACTAGACAGACGTCACCTCACTCTGTGCAGCATCTTCAAGGGGCAATACCCTGCAGGGCAGCCCCTGAGAGCCAGAAGGACGGGCCACCTTCCCTCTAACCTCCCACGAGAACCACAGAGGGAACATGTCCAGCAGAGCCCACCCTCCAAGCTGTCAGGGAGCCATAACCTCAGTCAGGACACATGCGGTGCCTCACACAGAAGTGGAAACGGTGAGTTCCTCAAAGCTGCTCTATAGCTGAGCGACTAATGTGTAATCCACTGTATGGCAGCGAGGGTGGTCATAGCACTGTATCACAGATTGGGGGGCTTAAACAACAAACATTTATTTTTTCACAGTCTGGAGAACTAAAATTAGAAATCAAGGCCTCAGCAGGTTGGGTTTACTCTGAGGTCTCTCTCTGGCTTGCAGATGGCTGTCTTCTCCCTGTGTCTCCACATGGCCCCTTCTTTGTGCATATCTGTCTGTCTGTGTCCTGATCTTCTCTTCATTTTTTTTATATCAGATTAATATGAAGGTACAAATGATTAGGCTACAATGTTTGCCTTTGTTTGTTAGAGTCCCTGTTATAATTGTGCCCGGCACCCAGGCTGTGTGCCATGTACCCACACATTGTGCCCATCAGGTGAGAGCACACCAATCCCCCTTTTTCCTCCCCCAGCCCTGGTTCCTCCTCCCTCTTCCCCCCAACTTAAATTGAATTGAGTTTTTCTCTTATGTGCACATGTACTAGTTTGTCCTCTGGTTTTGTATTAGTATTGAGTACATTGGATATTTGCTTTTCCATTCTTGTGATACTTTACTAAGAAAAATGTATACAACTCCACTTGAGTTAACAGAATCTAATCTTTTCTTTTTATAAGAACACTAGTCCTGTGGGATTAGGGCCCACCCATACGACCCCAATTTACCTTAATTTCATCTTTAAAGACACTATTTCCAAAAACAGTCACATTCTGAGATACCAGGGGTTAGGGCTTCAACATAATCTAGTCATAACACCCTCTCTGGGATTGCTACAGACTTCTTCCTGTGCTGGCTTTGGTAGGTTCATCAGGAATTCTAACCATAGGCTCTGGCCATTGCAATGCTTTGAATGGGCCCCCTCCAAAATTCAGGTGTTGCCAATATGATAGGAAGAGGAAATGAGGTCTTTAAGAGGTGGTCAGGCCATGACAGCTCTCCCTTGTTAATAGGATTAAGGCCTTTATAGAAGAGGCTCACGCAACATGTGGCTAGCTGGCTGGCTGATTTCTTTGCTCTTCTGCCACATGAGGACACAAGACAGCTTCCCCTCCCCAGACAACCAAAACTGCCCACACCTTGATCTTGGACTTCTTGGTCTCCAGTACTATGAGAAAATATGTTTGTGTTTTTTATAAATTACCCATTCTCAGGTATTCTGCTAAAGCAGCACAGATGGACTATGACAGGATATAACACCGAAGACAGAAACCTAATTTACAATCCCCATTTCTCACAAAATCTCACCACTCCTTAGCACTGCACTGCTGAGCACAGAGGCCTGAAACTTCAAGGAACTTCTGAGACGACACATCGCCAGCCGGACAGAGAGTGTACTTTTCTGCTGGGGGTGCTGAGGAGCTTTTAGTCTGAATTCAGCTATGGCAACCTGCTGTGGATGCCCAGAGCTGCATATGACTTTGTGTCAAAGGAAATTCTCCGAACTGTAGCTAGAGAACACCCCCAAATGGTGTAGTCTTTAGAAAGACAAGGAGTGTTTGGATTTTTGTTCAGCAGTAAAGATGGGCCTGAAATGTGAAGACCAATGTGAAGCCAAAATTGGTTTTCTTTTTTAAAAAAAAAAAATTTTTTTTTTCTACAATGATCCAACTGGAATCAAGACTTTCAGAGACTGGAAATCACAGGCTCTATGGGACGGATGGCTCCTTAGTGTGGAAAGGGCTGGTTTGCAGATCTAGCTGTTACCACTGTGCGGTCTCAGATGCTTCCTGCTTTCCTTGAGGAAGTTTCCTCTACTGTGTAAGACACAGGTTTAACTTAGTACAGTGTCTGCTGCATTCCCAGCTGGGAATAGCAGACCTGTTTCCTATCTAAATCTGTTAAACAACTCAGAGCTAATCTGCCATGAGAGCAAGATTGGATTGAATTTCTTTTTGATGTTGGGCTGTGCTTAAAAGGCAGGTCCAGGAACCTCTGTTCTGCTCAATCCCCAAACATATTCTCCTACCTCTGCTGCACGCACACCCACAGACACATGCCAAGTGCTGCCAAAATTCTTAGAAGGAAGAGCTGAAGTCACAGGAAAGAGACGCTGAGATGAGGTCTGCACGGAAGAAACTTAAGTGGGAGAGTGCCCTGGAGATCGAGTCCTTTACAATAAGCAGGATTGGGGACCAGGAAGAGTGCAGCTAGGATGCGGTCACCCCAAGACCTTGGCTGAGCCAAGGGGAACTCAGGGCTGGGGGAGTCCTGCAGAGCGATTCCGCTTAGAGAGGCAAGGAGGCTTGGCCCTTATAACCTCACCCACCCTGGAGAGGTGAGTCCTTGGATCCTGGCAGCCCTGCAGAGAAGCATGGGGCTGCCAGCCATCTGCCACCCACCCTCCCGGCAGCTGGGGGATCAGCCTGGTAGTGAGGGATCTGCTTCAACCAGGAAACCCTCTTTCTAATCACTGTATTGCAAAGGAAAGCATACCAAGTACTGTAGGAGAGGGGAAAATTACAACAAAACCATATTCTCTAATCCCAGACAGGAGTAACTCTGATGAGACCAAAGAAAGCCTCAGGGAAGCTGTGACATTTGAGCTGGAATTTGAAAAATGAATAGGATTTAGGGAAAGGGGATGGAAGATGGGCCTCCTAAGGGAAGGAAACAGCAGGAAAAAAAGAAAGATGTAATGGGCAGGATGAAGTTTTTGGCAAATACTGAGTGGTACACATTTACTAGAGTAAAGGACTGGAGAAAATGTACACACACAAGCATGGGGTATGCGAGAAGTAACGGTGACATATCAGTACCACTCAGGAATGAGGCAGGCAGCTAATAAGATTGGCATTTAACAGGCTCAGTGCCTGTGGCTCAAGCGGTTAAGATTGGCATTTAACCTTGAAGCCTATTTCACTACAGAGATGTAATAGCTCTGGCAGTATTATTTCTAAGTAGCATGAACATCCTTGAGTTCTAGTTTCTGAATCATTTGACTATTAGATGAAATGGATTTAACTCAATTCTCTACCCTATATCCTGTGTGCATTCCAGCATCTTCTCCAATATATGGTAAGATTCTCAAAGGGACTATATTCTCCTGGTCACCACTCACTGTAAATTCCCAACTCCCCAGGTTTCTGGCCACCACTCCCACCACTCAAAGCAATCACAGCTGCTGGTCTTTTCCCAGGTGACTTCCTCCATCGTGAGCACAATCATTGCCCTTCAGAGAGGTTAAGGAGCTAGGCTGAGGTCACACAGCCATACCTTGGTTGACCTGGAATTGAGGCCAGGTCTTCCTAACTCAAGCCTGTCTATTTTATCTTTTAATATTAATGGATTCAAGGAGGGGAAACAAAACTCCAGACACCATGTACAGATTTTATTGAGTTTTAATGTTTACTATAACTACTAATGAAGCTATAAAGTATAACATATATTCACTATGAAAGTATAGGTGACAGTCTATTTATGAAATAATTTTGAACAAATTCCTTTCTTTGATTCATACTGTATGAATCAAATGCTATATTTGTACATATTTATGTATAAAGTTTTTATACATATAGTTTATGTGTTTAGATAAACACTATAACATTATAAAAACTTACAATTTTGTTACTAGGTCATAAACATTTATTTTGTTTAAAAAGTCAGGGTAGGCTCAGCGCCTGTGGCTCAATCGGCTAAGGCGCCAGCCACATACACCTAAGGTGGCGGGTTTGAATCCCCAGCCCGGGCCCAACAAACAACAATGATGGCTGCAACCAAAAAATGGCCGGGTGTTGTGGCGGGCGCCTGTGGTCCCAGCTACTTGGGAGGCTGAGGCAGTAAACTCGATTGAGCACAGGAGTTGGAGGCTGCTATGAGCTGTGATGCCATGGCACTCTACCCAGGGGGATAGTTTGAGGCTCTGTCTCAAAAAAAAAAAAAGTCAGGGTAATTGGGTGGCACCTGTGGCACAGTGAGTAGGGTGCCAGCCCCATATACCAAGGATGGTGGGTTTGAATCTGGCCCCTGCCAAACTGCAACAACAACAACAAAAATAGCTGGTCCTTGTGGCAGGCACCTGTAGTCCCAGCTACTTGGGGGGCTGAGGCAAGAGAATTCCCCAAGCCCAAGAGCTGGAGGTTGCTGTGAGCTGTGATGCCACAGCACTCTACTGAGGGAGACAAAGTGAGACTCTGTCTTTAAAAAAAAAAAGTCAAGGTAATAAATTGATACCTTTTCAGCTACATAATTTACAGTAATAAGCTCATTCTCTTTTGGCTCAATGGAAAAGCAGAGGGAATTGCAAAGTGTGTGAGTATGCTTAATATATTTTGTAAATAACTTTTTCCTATATTCATAAGGGACACAGGAAAAAAACTGCCACATGTTTATTTTGTCTTTTAGTGGAAATAACAATGATGTTTTTTGCTGTTATTTAATATTTGAATATCTGTCTGTGATTTTTTTATTGAAAATTGTTGTTCTGGCTCTGCGCCTGTGGCTCAAGTGGCTAAGGCGCCAGCCACGTACACCTAAGGTGGAGGGTTCGAATCCAGCCCAGACCCGCCAAACAACAATGACGGCTACAACCAAAAAATATCCGGGTGTTGTGGCAGGTGCCTGTGGTCCCAGCTACTTGGGAGGCTGAGGCAGGAGACTCACTTGAGCCCAGGAGTTGGAGGTTGCTGTGAGCTGTGAAGCAACAGCACTCTACCCAGGGGGATAGCTTGAGGCTCTGTCTCAAAAAAAAAAAAAAGAAAATTGTTGTTCTTTGACACATAAGTACATCAGCAAGTAAATATAGAAAAAAATTACACTGAAAATCAGGAAATACAAAGAAACATTATAAACATACAGGAAATGTTAATCTTCAAATGTTCATGTCAGAATATCCATCTTTGGAAGTTAGATGAGAATCTCATTTTACTTATGCATGCCAGCCTCATTTACAAGAGAATGAAGGGTGGTGTACTAAAGTAGGAAAGCTCTGATGCAGATAAGCATGTTTCTGGTTTCCCCCAGAACCTGCCTTCATATTTTAGCTTGTGTTTCTCAGGAAGCAGCAAGGATCAAGCAAATACCTGTGCGTGAAGAACACTGCATGGGGAGACAGTCCCTGTACAGCTGTGCAGGTTGTGCACTGGTTCAGGGGTGCCTGCAGACAGGAATGAGGATGAAATCTAATCCTAACTAAATTTGTGTCCTGGCCTGGGCTATGGCACAGGAGAAAATGACTGCCTTTTCCTAATTCCATCCCCTTAAAGGGGCTCCTGTGTCTGTAATTCACTCAAAAGAAGTGCTTGTCCTCACAAGGGCCTCAAAGCACGAGTGTACACGAGAAAGGCCTTGACAGACATGATGTTTAAGGCAGGTGAAGGTGGTTTTTATCCTGCTGGACCCATGGCTGGCATGGCCCCAACAGGAGTGGTGGAGAGTTCCCACAGGGACTACCCCAAGTCATCTTGAGATGGAGTTGGTGTGGATTCCAGAGAAAGAAGCATTAAGTGCCAGGGGATCTGTCCTAAGTGTTTATTATGGGAACTACTTACAGAATGGGCTGAAGCAGGACTCATGGTGGACAGCAAAAGAAAAGCGACAGCCTCCGAGAATGGGGTTTTTGTGAGGATTTAGGAAATTTGGCTCAGAGCCTGTGCCTTTTCTTTCAGTGTTTTGGGCAACAACACCAGCACCTTTACCAGTGCCTGGGCCATTGTGAGGGTTCAGACAGGACTCTACCCTCTGGGTAAAACCTGCAGTTGGACAGTCACTGAACAGTCAAGGGACACTGGAGCTTTTGATGGGGACATAAAAATAAAGTTGAGAGAACAAGAGAACCCTTCAGTGGGAGACACACACACACTCTTCTCAGAACTAATAGTCAGAAATGTAGGAGAAGCACTGATAGAAAGATAGTATCTGAATTCAAGGAAAAGAAGTTATTTTTTTTCCTTATTAAATCATAGATGTGTATGTTAATGCAATTATGGGGTATAATGTGCTGGTTTTATATACAATTGGAAATACTTTCGTGAAACTAGTTAACATAGCCTTCACCACATTTTCTTAGTTATTGTGTTAAGACATTTATATTCTACACTTAGATTTAACATGTACCCTTGTAAAATGCACCATAGGTGTGGTCCCACCAATTACCCTCCCTCCACCCATCTTCCCCCCCTTCCTCTTTTTCCTTCATCTTGGGCTGTAGTTGGGTTATAGCATTCATATGGAAGTGTGGGTGTTTATAAATTTGTTTCATAGTAGGGCTGAGTACATTGGATGCATTTTCTTCTCATTCTTGACATGCTTTGCTAAGAATATGTTCCAGCTCCATCCGTGTAAACATAAAAGAGGTAAAGTCTCCATCTTTTTTAAGGCTGCATAATATTCCATGGCGTACATATACCACAATTTGTTAATCCATTCATGGGTCAATGGGCTTTTTCTATGACTTTACAATTATGAATTGGGCTGCAATAAACATTCTGGTGCAAATATCTTTGTTATAAAGTAATTTTTGGTCTTTTGTATATATACCTAGTAGAGGAATTGAAGGATCAAATGGCAGGTCTATTTTTAGATCCCTAAGTTATCTCCAAACATCTTTCCAAAAGGAATGCATTAGTTTTCATTCCCACCAGCAGTGCAGAAGTGTTTCATTTCCCCCACATCCACACCAACATCCTCGGTTTTGGGATTTTGTGATGTGGGCTAATGTTACTGGAGTTAGATGATATCTCAAAGTGGTTTTGATTTGCATTTCTCTGATGATTAAGGATTATGAGCATTTTTTCATATGTCTGTAGGCCATGCACCTGTCTTCTTCAAAGAAGTTTCTCTTCAAGTCCCTTGCCCACCCTGAGATGGGATCACTTGTTCTTTTCTTGCTAATAAGTTTGAGTTCTCTGTGGATTCTGGTTATTAAACCTTTGTCAGAGACATAACCTGCAAATATCTTCTCCCATTCTGAGGCCTGTTTGCTTGCTTTATGTACTGTGTTCTTGGCTGTGCAGAAGCTTTTTAGTTTGATCGGATCCCAGTAATGTAATTTTGGTGTTGCTTCAATTCCCTGGAGGGTCCTCCTCATAAAATATTCTCCCAAGCTGATTTCTTCAAGTGTTTTCCTTGCACTTTCTTGTAGTATTTTTATAGTTTCATGTCTTTTTTTTTTTTTTTT
>CAUYQV010091313.1:0-17235 GCA_963574575.1 Galagoides demidoff | reverse complement strand
CGAATCCCCAGCCCGGGCCTGCCAAACAACAATGATGGCTGCAACCAAAAAATGGCCGGGCTTTGTGGCAGGCGCCTGTGGTCCCAGCTACTTGGGAGGCTGAGGCAGGAGACTTGCTTGAGCCCAGGAGTTGGAGGTTGCTGTGAGCTGTGATGCCATGGCACTCTACCCAGGGGGATAGCTTGAGGCTCCGTCTTAAAAAAAAAAGAAAAGAATCTTTCAAATTGCTTTGTACCTAAAATACTGTTTGCCATTACATTTCTACCGCGTCGATGTGAGATAATTAACTGTGGCACATCACAGCATCAGACTCGCAATTGGTAGGGGCCAGGGACCTTGGGCCTGATTGTCACTAACGTGGTATGGGCCACTGGCAGATAGATGATTACAAAATCCTACATTGTAAATAAAGAATGAAGGAAATGGTGGCTTTTATTTCTGTAAGAATAGAGAGTCAACTGTCTGCTTTGTGTCTTGATATATTTCCTCAAAGACGCAGTTATAGCTTTCTAATAGCAGAGAGAAGCTCCTCCCTTTTAACATGGTGTCTCCCTACAGAGCATACACAAACAAGAGTTTAGACACATCTTCTTCCTCTAAAATGTACCAGGGCGTAATCCCAGTGCCCACATTTACCCCGTATAAAGAATGGAAACCTCGAGTGGACATAACTTGTTTGGAACAAGCTTTACATTCTTCCCAGCCTCACACTAAACTATTAGCTCTGTAAAAAATAGGTATTTTCTTTGCTCCTGCGTCTGCCCTTTGAATAACAGGTTTGAACCTCTGGAGCTCCACCCCATCCTTTAACTTTGCCAAAGAACACTTTGCCTGCAACTGACCCAATACTGCTGGACTCTGCCAGGCAAGAGAAAGCAAATCTTCAGAAATTGCCATCGGCTAACCTTCCTCCCCAAAGCAACCCCTAGCCCAACTTGCATTTCAGCCAGCCTACCAACTCTCCCCAGCCCCCAGCCCACACCCTAGGAAGGTATGTTATCAAACCAATTTCCCCTAGGACTGAACATCTACAGAGTAGGGTCTAAGTAAGAAAAACAAGAGTTTCCTGCTCGAAGAGATTAAAAAACAATATCACCGCAACTTTAAGATGTTATTGGGTATCCTGAAACTTCAAGGAAGAACCACGTTCATCTGTAAAGTTCAGAAAATGCAAAAACAACCTTTTAAATCTAAAATATCCAGAATATACAGTATGTAAACATAGATATTTACATATACATATTTGAAATACTAGTAAAGAAAAAGAACAGATAAAATCTCTGGTCAACTTTGCCTGGATAGCTGAAAATGGAATAGCTGGGATTTCAGATACCTGGAAAGTAAAAAACACATCTGCAGAGGAAAAACAGAAATAGCTACACTTACTGTGCATCTACTATGTGCCCAACAGGCTGCTGAGCACGTGAGGCACATCCATTCAGCTCAATCTCAGACAAGGCAAGAAGCAAGTCTTCTTTTCCTGGTTTTTCAGGTGATGAAACTGAGCTGAGAGGGGCCAAGTAACTCGCCCAGGAATCCTGCAGTCAGTGGGGTTTGTCCCAGGTTAACTTACTTCAAAGCCCAGGACCCTAATCACTGCTAAAGATTGAACAGTGTTTATCTTTCCCAAAGAAGACATTTCCCGTCAGAAAAGTAAAAGATCTCAAAGTAAATCTACAGACTTTTCCAAGGATCTGCACATCTGAGGATTCCAAATCTTTAAAGTAAAGTTGCCTTTTTATGTCAGACTGTAATCACCCCCACCCATCCCACTGGGTCCACTTGCCTAACTAACTGCAGGTCCGCCAAAGCAAATCTATTAATTCTCCAAGGTATTAAACGCCGAGCAGGTTGAAGCTTCACCCTCCACGGATTTAAAAACTGTTTTCCAGAAACAATGCCAAACCCACGGGTGGTTTTGGTAGCTGGACATTGCAAAACACATGACAACACAGATTTAGCAAAGTCAGTCCTTTTGTTTTTAGGACAAAACAAATATCCTGTAATTCTACAAATTGAAAAGCTACGGAGGGAGTAAGCAAACGTTCTGGAGATTCTGAGTAAAGAAAGGGTTGTTTTTCTCTCACGGTCACATAACAAATGGTGCAGAGATAAACATCAGTAACACCAGCCTTTCCCCATATCCAACACCCACCAAATACTATTTGTTTACATATACTCTTTGAAGAACTCTTTGTAGCCTCTTCCGCACCAACATCTCAGCAGGTGTCCCAGATTAAACTGCCCAGTACGGTACCCCAAGGTTTAACAAATATCTTTGATGCGATCCGTGGCTGGTTATTTTTTAATTAGGCATTGAAATCCTATACCATGTGTATTTAACCCCCTAAGCGCTAGGGGAAGAGGAAGACGAGTGTGAGGAACGAGGCTGCCCAGTGGGTGGGCGACAAGGGAGCACCCGGTTCCATAGGGACAGCTGCGGCCACGCTTCGTGCGCATCCCCTACCCAGGTAACTCACCAGGATGCCCATCACGTCGGTCCAGAGTCGGGAGAAAGCCTCGGAGGTGCCAGCGTCCGGCTCGGGCTCCCGCGCCGGCTCGGGCTCCGGCGTGGGCTCAGGCTCGGGCTCCGGCCCCGGGCCAGCCGCTCCCGCGTCTTCCATGGCCGCGTCCCGCGCGCCGGCCGCGCGTCCCGGTCCCCACGGCGCCCTCGCTGGCACAGCGCGCGGCCAGCCCCCAGCGCCCGGTCCCCGCCCGCCGCGTCACCGAGCCGCGCCCCCGCGTCGCATGCCCCGGCCACCCGCGGGGGCTCCTCGCCAGCGTCCGCACCTCGGCCCTAGGTGGCCGCGGGCAGCGCCACTGACAACTCCAGAAACTTTCCCATTCCAACTCGGCTCGGCAACAGGGTAGCAGGAGGCAAAGTCCGCACCACTGGGTGGTACGGCGGGGAAATGGCTCAGACTAGAAGCAATTAACCCCGCTGCAAAGGCGTTTCTTCCTGTGAGGGGGACCAACTAACCAAGGCACGCCACCCTCCTCTTCCAGCAAGTCTGGGCAGGGCCCTGCAGGGGTGACCGCGGCGCCTCTGGAACTTGGAGGGAGCTCCCCGGGACCCCTCTCTGTAAAATGAGCTCTTCCAGCTCCACATGACTTTCCCCTCGAGGCTAAAGAAAGCGTTTAGCAACAAAAGGTGCTCTGATGTCAGGCTCTTTGCATGGAAATAAGCCGCGGACAGGAGAACAAATCGCCTGTTGAAAGAGCAGCCGCGCTGCGCGCCCGGCCCGCACCAGCTCCCACTCGCGCCATTCACGGAAATGTTGTGGTCTCTGAAAGTCACAAGTTAATCTTTAAGTTACTCCCGCCCAGAGGGTTCGGGAGCAGTCAGTGTAACAATGCACACCTCGCCCCTGGAGAAGTCGAGCGACCTAAGGAATTACCACCCTGCCCGTCAGCCGAGACTTCGCCGAACACCAAGTGTGAAACACCAAGGGGCACGGGCCGCTGTTTGTTTCATTTTTATGAGTGGGGGCATTTTGGCTCCTGAGTGCCCTCGATGCCACGCACGGCCAGGGCTTTCAGCTAATTAGGGGAACTGTGCTTTGGGTCTCAAAGGTTCCTTTCCTTTACATTAAGAACATAGGAAATGGCTATTTTCAAAACTAAATGTTAATGGTTGTGGCCACCGAGCCTACACACGCTTGGGGCCCTCTATGTGTTTTTCCAAGGGGAAGATCCATGACGGATTTATTTTCTGAGGGAAATACCCCCGTAGAGATTATTTTTTCTTTTGTGATTCTTTCAAAACCACTCAGAATTTTTCCCTGGGAGATGACAATACCTGTCACATCTGATTTGGTCACTGATCACTCAGTGAAACAGTTAAGAAACCACAAAGGAATCTGCCCCTAAGTTGAAGAGCTGTGTGGCTAAAAAAAAAAAGAAAGAAAGAAAGAAAAAGAGGTGCCCCCAGGGAGAGAACCCTTGCTTGCTCCTGAGGCATATTCCTTTCTGTGTTTGGTTTGGGTTTTTTCCTTCCACGTAAAAGCAGATCAGAGAACGTCCTTGAAATCCTCTTGTAAAGTGTTGTTTGCCAGGACCACCCATCAGTGTAATGGGTGAAGAATCCTAACAGGAAAGTTCAAAACGTTAAAACTTTCTAAAACTTATAAACGCAATGATAATTTTCTTGAAAGGAAACAAAAAGAATGAGAACGTTCTTTCCTTGATAGTATGGTGGCATTGTGTTGCGCAGAAAGAGCGCTGGTCTCCCAGTCAGTACAGCAGGCCTGATGCTTTCCTGGGCTGCCGCCCTTAGTCCAGATGAGTTTCCAAGGCTCCCTTTGTGCTCAAGGATGCTGTGATTCCTGATAAATTCCATTAAAGCAGGTGGGTTTTTTGGTTTTTTATTGTCATTTTCATTACAAAAATAAGTCCATGATGAGCTAAGGCTAACAGCTTTTACAGCTGATTTAAGTAGTTTGATTTGTTAGCCTCATGATACTTTTTTAAATTCAAGAGAATGCATGTAACTATGCTGTTTCCAAGGGGCAGCTTGTTCTCTGCATAAATACTTTCTGGTAAGTGACTGAGCAAGGAGTCCTGTAAGCAGAGCAGTTGGGTTCGGGATAAGTGCTGCCTCTCCAGCACCCATCAGGAGTCTTTTTCTTCTTGACTCATCAGATAACCTAGGGCAAAGCATTTGATCTTTGGTGCTGCAGTTTCCCCATCTAAAAGGAGGCAAGGTCAAGTTAATTACCACCCACTTCCTCAGAGGTGATAATATGGTTTCCAGGTCATCTAAAGATAAATATAATTTAGTGACAGCACACACATACATCAATTTAATAAAACCTGAGGCAGCATCTTGACACTAATAGAAATCAACCTTGCGGGCAGCGCCTGTGGCTTAGTGAGTAGGGCGCCAGCCCCATATACCCAGGGTGGCAGGTTCAAACCCAGCCCTGTCCAAACTTCAATAAAAAAAAATAGCTGGGCATTGTGGCAGTGCCTATAGTCCCAGCTACTCAGGAAACTGAGACAAGAGAATTGCCTAAACCCGGGAGTTGGAGGTTGCTGTGAGCTGTGACGCTACGGCACTCTACCAAAGGCAATACAGTGAAACTCTGTCTCTAACAAAAGAAATAAATAAAGTTGAACCTCTTTACCCATTAACTTCTGGGTAAACTTACAGCCTATTTAGGTCATTAAGCAACATGAGAAAGACAACTGATATATTGTTTGCCATATTAAGGAAAATTAAAATAGAGAACAGGACTAAAGAATCCCTGAGCAGATAAAACCAGTTAAGCCTCATAAGTGACTTCACCCCTGCTTGATTCACAAACATAAGCAAAACTTAACTTGAGGTATTTCTTGTAAATGCCTCTACTGAAGACAAATACAACTTAAGCTCAACAAATCAGAAGTAGCCAACAAACTTATGTAACTAGGGACTTTCCCAGGGGACAGGCTGAATAAAGCAACTGTATAATTGTAACAAATCAAATGTTTTCTTTGCTTTATTTCTGTGTCCATATCCTATAAAGGGCTCCCCTTTGCATTCCCGAGGTGGAGCTCCTAAACCACTCTGGTTTGAAGCTGCCCAGTACATGAATCACTATTTGCTCATATAACATTTTTTTTAAATGTAATATGCCTCACTCTATTTTCTTATTTATTTTTGAGACAGAGTATCACTCTGTTACCCTGGCTAAAGTGCCATGATATCAGCCTAGTTCACAGGAACCTCCATCTCCTGGGCTCAAGTAATCTTCCTACCTCAGCCTCCCAGGTATAGCTAGGCTTACAGGTGCTTGCTACCACACCCCGCTAATTTTTCAATTTTTAGTAGAGATGATAAGCAAGATGATCTTGCTTTTGCGTAGGCTGGTCTTGAACTCCTGAGCTCAAGCAATCCACGGGCCTCAGCCTCACATGGTTCTAAGATTACAGGTGTGAGCTACCATGCCTGGTCAATTTACTTTTTTTTTTTTGAGACAGATCTTACTATGTCACCATTGGTAGAATGCCGTGGTGTCACAACTCATAGCAACCTCAAACTCTTGAGCTTAAGCGATTCTCTTGCCTCAGCCTCCCAAGTAGCTGGGATTATAGGCACCTGCCAAAACACCCACCTATTTTTGTTGCAGTTGTCATTGTTTAGCTGGCCCGGGCTGAGTTCAAACCCACCACCCTCAATATATGTGGCTGGAACTGTAACCACTGGGCTGCAGGCTCTGAGCCCAATTTACATTTTTAACAGCAGTAAAGGTACTGTTTCAGAGTAGAAAGCACAAATATAATAAAGTCAGCACAAAGCTCAGTTTTAATTCTTACTCAAGTTTCTATAAGACATTGGGCACATTATTGATCCCATCTGTAAAATGGGAAAACTCCTCACATTTAATACAGTTGTTGTGAGGTTACCTGTGATAATGCAGGCACCTCTATGAATTAGAACCTTTCTCCTTTTCCCCTCCCTTTGCTCTTCCTTGCCCTACTTCTTACTGGGCGAGGCATATCTATAAATAGGAAATTTCTTTGTTCATACCTATGTCTCTTGACTCACACAGAGGAGTAATCCCTAACTCCAGTATGTGTTTGGAAAGGGGACCTCTGGCAGGATGGGGCAATTAGGATACTTCAGTTTTCATAGTAAAGGTAGTAATGGCATCAATAACAATAGCAATTATCATTTATTGAGAACCTACTTTTTGCCAGGTTTGAATTTTTTGCTGTGTTTGAATTTTAAAAATAACTCCTGACACTTTACCCTTCTCAAGATGGAACTCACGATTTTCCACCTTGATTCAGCCCTCCTTCCCTCTTCCCCATTTAATCCTCAGTCACCATCACTTTCACCTAACCATAGTTACACCCTACTGATTCAACAACCTAACTCAGGCTCAAATTCACCCACTTCTCTCTATCTCCATCACCACTGTCAGAGACCACAGTATTCTCATGGTATTTTATCCAAAGCAGTGTCTCTCTGAGTGTGACCCCACAACACAATCATTGCCATCACCAAGGAATTTGTTAGAAATGCAAATTTACTGGCTCTACCCTATGGCAGTGTCAGATACTCTGGGGGAGAGTCCAGCAATCTGTGTGTTTGTGTTTTTTGTTTGTCTGTTTGTTTTTTGAGACAGAGTGCCTAGGCATCATAGCTCACAGCAACCTCAAACTCTTGGGTTTAAGGGACCCTCTTGCCTCAGATTTTCTATTTTTAGTAGAGACAGGGTCTCACTCTGGTTCAGGCTGGTCTGGAACTCATGAACTCAAGCAATCCACCTGCCTCAGCCTCCCAGAGTGCTAGGATTACAGGTGTGAGCCACTGCACCCTGCACAGCAATCTGTGTTTTAACAAGCCCTCCATGGGGTAACAAAACTTCTCAAATTGGAGAACCTTGCGAACTATGGATATGTCAAATTAAGGAACTGGAGCACGATGCTGAGGACATAATGACCTTTTAAAATAGAGTACAGCATACTAAAAAGCTGTACCAGTAGATTGTTCCTAAAACTTCACTGGTAAATCCAGCCAGGCGTGGTGGTTCACGCTTGCAATCCTAGCATTCTGGGAGGCTGAGGCAGGAGGATCCCTTGAACTCGGAAGTTCGAGACCAGCCTGAGCAGAAGCCAGAGCCTGTCTCTATTTCAAGGCACTACTAGACTACTAGTAGTAGTCCCATCTACTTTGAAGGCTGAAGCAGGAGGATTGCTTGAACCCAGGAGTTTGAGATTGCTGTGAGAGAGGTTGAGGCTCGCGGACTCTAGCCTGGGCAAGAGAGAGAGACTTAATCTCAAAAAAAAAAAAAAAAAGAAAGAAAGAAAAATATATACTGGTAAAAACTGTCATAAGATAAATAGTAAATGAATGAAGATCCCCAAAACAGATATTTGGAGGTATTTGGTTTTAAGAGGCAAATAATTAAATATTGAAATTAAAATATATTCTCCATAAAAATAGCATATGTTTTCAGAACACAACTTTGTTTAAATGCTTCTTATTTTTAAAAGACGACAGCAACACATTTTCTGCTTGTAGCAGAGATTAAATCTGAAAGATTATAAATAGTCCAATTTATTTTTTACCATACTGCCTGCCACTGAAATTGAGCAATGAAAATAGCTAAGCTCATTTAATTTTGCCTACAGTCAGCAGCCCTCTCGGGCACTCCCACACTGGGCATTCCACAATGCCCAGGGGAACTGACTTCAAGAAAGATTGATATGCTAAACCCCCACCCATCACAAATGCCAAACCAATTTTTTTCACAAATGCCTTAAAGGTGAGCCAAACCCAGGCTAAAGCGTTACCTGTTTAAAAGCCCCTTCTTCCAGGAGTGTCTGGTAAAACAGATGAGAAGATCTAGAATAAACTAAGGAGAAATTGAAACAAGTGAACATAGCCAGACCTGGCTGGGGAGAGAAAGTAAATAAGCAAGTGAGGCTGTAGGGCTCTAAATGCTTTTCTCTGAAATCTCTTCTATTCTAATAAGCAATTTAGGTTTCCATCTGTGTTGAAGCTATGTAAACACCAAGTTCTGCCTGGGAATTGTAACACCAGACACAATAGCACTATGATATGTATTTCATTTTACACAGTGGGGTCAGCCTAGATGATTTCTAAAGCCACTTGTGCTTCTGAACTATGAGGATTTCGAGTAACACACATTAATAGGCAAGAAGCACAGTTTGGGGGGAACTGTCTACAAGTGCCCCTGAGGATTAAAAAAGTGCACTGTGTGAACTGAATTCCATACTGTTTAAGGCAAAGAACCAAAAGACTTCAGCTCACCGTAAAGTGACTTCTGAATTCAGATGACAGTAGTCTCTCCTGTGGAGAGCTGTGAGGTTGTAAGAGAAGGACTGGACACTTAGGAGGAGGGGGGGGAAAGGAGGGGCAGGAATGATCTTTAGAATCATACTCCCTGTGATGTGTCTTTTTAGCTTAGGAGAATGTAAGGCGGGGGGGAGGAAAAATGTGTTAATAAGAGACCAGCGAGGATGTTAACTAATTGCAAGTAATGCAAGAAAAGACTTCAAAGCACAGCTGGGAAGTATCCACCAACCAAATTGATTCATCTATCTTGTCTTTTTTATAAACTTTACCCTTTGAGAATGCCTATTTGGCTGTACCAATTGATTAAACATGGTTATGGATAATATTTTTTTGCCATTAAATGTAAAAGCTCCAGTTAAAACTGTAGCTCTGGCCCAGCACAGTAGCTCACGCCTGTAATCTCAGTACTTTGGGAGGCCGAGGCTTGAGGATCAATGAAGGCCAGGAGTTCAAGACCATCCTGGGTAATATAACAAGATCTGCACTGCAAAAAATTAAAAATCTAGCCAGGTATGGTGGTTTGTGCCTGGCTATAGTCTTGGCTACTCAGGAGGCTGAGGCAGGAGAATCACTTGAGCCCAGGAGTTTGAGGTTGTAGTGAACCATAATGCCATTACTACACTGTGGCCTGGACAACACAGCAAGACCCAAAGACCAATCTCTAAAAATAAAAAACAAAAATTATTGCTCTACACCTTTGAGGTGCTGTCATGTTATATATACACAGGATAAAGGATTCTCACTTACATAATTAATCCCAGTAAACGTAGATGGTTGTTACAATCTCATCCAGAAGTAAAGTACACTTGCAGTATACTTTGGTTGAACAACAATAATATATTTATGATTAATGACATTTATTTTATCTTTTAATGATATTTCTTTTAAAAGGCATTGAGGTGAATGTAACATTCTGGTAAAAATCTGGGTTGAGTTATTACAAAGAAGAGTATGTCATTCTTTTTACCATTTTTTTTTTCAAAGTCATAGGCTTCCTGGATAAATTACTTGAAGACCCATGAGTCTCAGATGTGCTGCCCAGCCCTGATGTGAACTCAGTATGTGGCTCTGCTTCTTTCTGTTTCTGTTCTTTCATGGAGAAGCCAACATTTTTTATCACGAGGAACAAGAACCAAGACTTTTATACCAGTAGAGTTCATCTGCCAACTACGACAAAGACACACACACACATTCCTATTCCTAAAAAAAGAAAAAGAAAATTCAACTTTTTCTTCAGCTGTAAAATTCTATTGTTCTAGAATCTCAGGCACATGTGTCTTCCTTCTCACGCGATCTAACTCCCCTCCCTGCCATGTATAGAAAGTCTTACGGACCCCTCCTCCCCGTGGGTGAAGGCTGTTTTCCTCTCCTGGACACTCTTTCAGGTTGCATTTCCTGTCACACACACACATACACAAAGGTCCAGTTATCTCCATCTTTCGGAGCTGCCTGTCCAATTGAAGATATAAATAAATGAACTCTGGGAAGAGCTCATAAAAGGAGGTGGCGCCACAAGTTATGTCTCAATGAGCTTCTCACATATGGAGATAGAAGCTTCCAGGGACAGGACACTGGGGTCATAGCTGCTTCTTTAAATAGTGCTGTGGTCAGGCTGAGTGAATCAATTCCCTGTTTAGGGAACCCTATAATGTGCTCGGCTCCTATAGTTAGTGCTGGCCTGAACGAGGTTTGAAATCTAAAAGAAGTATTAATATGGGTGAGCAGGCACCAGATTTTCTGCACCATTTCCCGCTCAATGAATAGAATTTTTTTTGAACAAATGGATCATCTAGGCATATTTTCTCTTTATGCCTTATAAATGAAATTACTAGGTGCTAGCTACCCTTTATCTAATGAATGTTCTCAAAAATCAGATGATGTTGATTCCAGTAGCAAAGAGACACTTAACAAAGAACCCTTGTTCTAGAAATGAGGTCATTTGGACAGTCTATCCATTAAGAAAAAGCCTTTTTTGCTTTCAGAGGTCACCTACTGGGGCAGGAAATCCATCTTTCAGCCAGTGAACTAACATCTGGCCTAAGTCTTCTGGGCTGAAATGTCAATTTCCTGATCTAAATGGAACACACATGAAAGAAAAAAGATGAAAAATACGAATTTTCATTTGTTAAAGAATTCTTCAACAGCAGCATAAGCATTCTTCAAAAAGAAAATCTACTCTTTATTAATCAAAAGCACATAAAAATAATGAAATATTTGTACAGAATTTTCTTTCTGTAATAACGTAAAGATAAATGATAGCCCAGGTACCAATCAATCATTCACTGGTAAATCCATAAATAAGTCTATTTTAATCTAGACCCACTAATCATAACTCCTGATGATTCATTCCAGCCTGGGAGAGATTTACTTTTGTGCTATGAGAAGGGGGTGGAGACAAGCTTACTAAATAAATTAACAGTATCAAACTTGAGGAAGAAAGTTTGAGGATGTTTAACCCACATAGAAAATAATCTTTCCTTCTCTCTCTCTTTTTTCTTCCTCTCTGTCTTGGCAGAATCTCACTCTGTTGCCCAGGCTACAGTGCTATGCCATCAGCCTATCTCACAGAAACCTCAAACTCCTGGGTTCAAACGATCTTCCTTTCCCAGCCTCCCAATCAGTTGGGACTACAGGTGCCCATTACAATGCTCGGCCAATTTTTCTATCCTTTTCTTTCTTTCTTTCTTTCTCTTTGTTACCCTTGGTAGAATGCTGTGGCATCATAGCTCACAGCAACCTCAAAATGTCGGGCTCAAGTGATTCTCTTGCCCCAGCCTCCCAAGTAGCTGGGACTACAGGAACCCACCATAACACCCAGCTATTTTTAGAGACAGGGTCTGGCTCTTGCTTAGGTTAGTCTGGAACTCCTGAGCTTAAGCAATCCACTTGCCTTGATCTCCCAGAGTGCTAGGATTACAGGTGTGAGCCACTACACTTTGCTGAATTTTTCTGTTTTTAGTAAGATGGGGGTCTTACTCTGATCATGCTGGTTTTGAACTCCTGAGCTCAAGGGATCCTCCTACCTCAGCCTCTCAAGTGCTGGGGATTACAGATGTGAGCCACCATGCCCAGCCTAGAAAATATTCGTTTAAAGCTAGTTTAAAATGTCATAAAACAATTCATGTATAATTCTCAAATTGGGGACTCCATTTGTTTTTCATACACTTTGAAAATATTCTATAATTTTGACTATTCTTTCTCCTACGAGTACAAATTACAGATATTTTTGGTATTTTTTATTGTGTTCATCATTCATTCACTCATGCAACATATACTGCTTTTTCTTTTTCTTTCTTTTTTTTTTTTTTGAGACAGAGTCTTACTCTGGTATCCTGAGTAGAGTGCTTGTGGCCTTATAGCTCACAGCAACCTCAAGGCCTTGGCCTCAAGCGATCTTCTTGCCTCAGTTTTTCTATTTTTGTTAGAGATGGGGTCTTGCTATTGCTAAGGTTGAGCTCAACCAATCCACCCACCTCGGCCTCCCAAAGTATTAGGATTACAGGTGTGAACCACCGCGTCCCTCTTACAACATATATTGATTGAGTGCTAATTAGGTCTGACACCACGCTGGGCATTGACAAGAAACAGGCCTGGTTTTCAGGATTGTCTAATTCAGTAAGGGGGATGGAAAAGTAAATATTAGGAATGTGTACACAATACAGAGATGCTCAGGGGAGAGAATGGCCGGCCAGGTGGGAAACCAGCGAGTTCACAAAGGAGGTGACTCCTGTGAAGTGTTTGAAGACTACAAGATTCACCAGCCAGCTGAGCAAGGAAAATGAAGACTTTCTAGGCAAAAGGAACAGCCAGAAGGTGTTAGACTGAGTGTGAAGTCCAGGCATGGAGGTGAAGGGTGGATAGGACTTTGGAAGTCGATAGGAAGCAATGACGATGGGGGCCTGTATGACAAGCTCCGAGGGAGCATTTTACTGCTTGCCCTTCTGGCCCACACTGCTCCCCTGAGTAAGTTGTAAATCATCCGTGACCTATGGATGTGGTGATTCCCTGTGCGGTTAACTCCACAGAGAAAGGGTTATCCTCCGCTGTGACGCCACCCCCTCTACCTTCCAATTAGTAAGGCAGAGCAGTGCTGCCAGGGTGTGATAACATCTCAATATCTCAGGGTGTGATAAAGCCTTTTATACTGAGGGTTATAAACGGGAGAGTGTTAACCCGTCTCACCTAGATTCACTTTACAATTAATGGCAATGGGGAACCTAACCTAGAAAAGGATGAAATTTGAGACAACGTAACTAGTTAGAGTCATGCTACTAACCCAGGCAAGAGGTCACCATGGCACCAGAGCACCTCTGGAGGATTTGCTCACCTAACACCCCTTTCAACTCCCCTCCAGTAAGCAGGGGCCTGGCAGTGAAAAATTACATTTTAGGATTCCCTTGCAGCTAAAATGCAGGATGCAACTGAGGTTCTGCCAATTAATAATACATCCGCATAAGTCTTAGGTTCATGACCGGGGGGTGGCTCAGGGTGCAGCTTGGCTGGCACAGATGGAAGCGGAGTCATGGTGACTCCCTAGCCCTGGCTTCTTGATTTGGGAGCAGCCTGATGGTGACAGAGGTATCAGTTAGTTCTTGATGGCCCGGTTCTGGGTGCGGTTTGCAGACTTAGGGTGACCAGCGGTCCCTGGTTTGTCCAGGGCATCACAGTGTCACCACTGAACATCCCGCATTCTGAAAACCCCTCATACCAGCTTACCCAGGACTGTCTGTCAGTCACACTATCAATCTGTGGTCATTCCTGAAAACTCAGCCCAAGGTTTATCTGTTCCATCTGTCCCAATAACTCTGAGTGATCCATATGTCTTAATAAATTCCCTTAAGAAAGAAAACACAGACTAAAGTAGATTCTTTTTTCTGTGGCTAAGAACTCAGAGGAAGACAACCATGAGCATGGCTGTGGGATTGGAGTGGAGCAGAACTGGAGAATGTCCAAGAGCTGAATTGGAAGGACGGGTGGTTCAATGGACTCGGGAGCTGAGGGAAGGGAAAGAACCAGGCCAATTCCAGGTGGTTGAGTCACGTACCCAGGCCCAGGGCAGGACGTCTCACTGAAATAAGGGACACAGACAGGGAAGCGGGTTTGAGAGAGACAATACTGAGGATAATCGATCTGCGCTTGGAATAACCACACCCACAGTTCATGGATGACTCAGAACTTACTCAGGAGAGCAGTTTGGGCCAGAGAGGTGTCGTGACTACAGGAGAGTCTTTCCACAACTGTCCACTGCTCTGCCCCTCGGCTCTTCCTGACCTGCTCCCTCCATTCTCCCCCAGCTGCATTCTTCAGCCATCTGCACTCATGCCCAGCCTCACGGCCTGAGTAGAGAATCTCACCTTTGTTACCGTGAGAGCAAAACATGTGGCCCTCACACAGGAGGCTCATGTATGTCTGGACAGCTCCTCCCGTTAATTGGTATCAGTTTGAGTGAATTTTATTCAGAAAGCCTTCTTGGACCATTCTAGAACTGGACAGGTTTTCCCTCCTCTGCATCTCTGAAACACCAAGTTATTTTCCTATCCCAGTACCTAGGTATCCTGCTTTCTTATAACTGCTCCCTGAATTGTGTTTCTCCTGTCTGCCTGTCAACAGGAGAGGGGCCTCGATGTCTTATCCGTTGTTAATACTCTAGCGACTGGCACCGTACCTGGCACATAGTAGAGATTCAATATTAGAGACACACTTATACATTTTTTCTTTTTAAGACAGGACTTAAATATTCATTATTAGAGACACGCACATATATTTTTTTCTTTTTAAGACTCTGATGGAAGGAAAATTATAATTATAAATTGGTACAAGATTCAGAAATTTGGTACGATGCATCAAAAGCCACAAAAAGGTTCCTATCCTCTGACCCGATATTTAGAGTCTTGGGAACTTGTCCTAGTAAATTACTGGAAAGAAGACAGACGCTCTATACTCAGAGGCTCAGTATTATATTTTCTGTAATATTGAAATTTTATTCTTTTTCTTTTTTTTTGAGACAGAGTTTCACTTTCTCTCTCTCAGTAGAGTGCTATGGTGTCAGAGCTCAGGGCAACCTCAAACTCTTGGGCTCTAGTGATTCTCTTATCTCAGCCTCCCATATAGCTGGGACTACAGGCACCCACCACAATGCCTGGCATATATATATATATATATATACTTTTTTAGAGACAAGTCTCACACTTGCTCAGGTTGGTCTTGAACTTGTAAGCTCAGGCAATCTACCTGCCTCGGCATCCCAGAGTGCTAGGATCACAGGCATGAGCCACCAGGCCCACCTGAAATTTTGGAAAGAGGATTCATAACGAAAGAATAATTAAACAAATGATACAGTGTCTGGAAGGAATGATATCTATAGAATAAAAAGTCAGTACTATATAAAAAGATGTAATGGCTTGGGGAAATATTCTCTGTATGAAAAACTGTAAGAAGTACATAGGCATGAAGGTGGGAAGGTTTTCTGCTGGTGTTTGCAACATAGCAGGAGCTCAATAAGTTTTTTTTTTTTTTTTTTTGCAGTTTTTGGCAGGGCCTGGGTCTAAACCCGCCACCACTGGTATATGGGGCCGGCACCCTACTCCTTTGAGCCACGAGCATCGCCCTCTTTTAAACAAAGAAATGAATATCAAATAAAACTCTTGGTGTATTAGGACAATAGGGTTTTGAATCAAATTGTCTTTGAAACTTTGTTTATACTATGACTATGCTGTTTAATTGTTAACATAGTTAATGTTAATAGGTAACATTTATGGAATATTTACTGTGTACAGACCCTGCCCTACTATTAAATATTTTATAATGCTTCCTATTCATCACCTTCCAAAACATGCCTTCTCTTTTTCAGATTCAAACATTCATGAAACCAAATTCAAGGCCAGCCAGATACAGAGGGGCCCTGAGAGTGAGTGTTTGAATGAATGAATGACTGAATGAATGCCTCAGTGAATGACAGTGGCAGAGACTAAGGCCCATGATACTAGTGCCTTGGACCACAAGGTCTCTGGTGTGGTGCCCGGGCAGGAATTCTCAGCACTCACTCAGTCTAAGTCTGAGACGTCTAGATTCTGTTTATATAAATAATTGTTAGAATTGAAATGATTGAATTCTTGAAGCTGAGAGACAAAGAGTTCCTTCCAAAACGATTTCAGAAAGCATAACCTTTTCTAATACTTACAATAATTCCTGAATGCCTCGCTATTAAAATAATGGAACGTATTTTGAAAGGTTTAGATATTATAGCATTTCCAAAAAGGCCGGAATGCAGTTTGGCAAATAATTCACAAATGGACCCGAATGAGTTCAACATCCAACAAAAACAAGTAGGAGCTGTTGGGAGTCCCACTAAAAAGAAGTTTTCTCAGTATTTTCTCAAACCTCCTTAACAATAACAAACATTCAGGAACCACCTTTTTGATCCACCCATAGGATTGAACTTCCTGGTTTCTCAGGTTTGATGGTAAACAGGGTGTCACAGCTGAATAAAGGCTCTTTATTGGTCCAAATTTTATCACTGGCTTATGCAAGCAAGGGTTCTGTAGAGGCCATTGGAATGTCCTGTCTTCATCCAAGAGAAGTATTTAGCCTTTGGTCGGGAGCACAAGCCATTTTGCCCTTGATTTTTCTTGGATCCAGGGCCTTTTTTCCCCTTCACCTCTACATTTTCCACTGAGATACATTATTTTTGAAGTTGCTCTGTGCTGGTGGCTCTTCCTCCAGACTCCTCCCTTTTCAGCTGACTCAGAACAGAGTGCAGGGTCATCCAGGTGCCATGTCTGATGGCCACTATCTTCCTCAAGGCACAAAGGGCAGTTTTGTAAGTACAGAAGTGTCAGAGGATCTTCTACTTCAGTAGCTCCTGCGACAAAGAGCCTCACTTGGATCTTTCATGCACGTATATGCCCAACATACACACCTCTTCTCATACTTCTATAAGCCCCCCCTGCTCCAGAGCTTAGGCACCTTCATAAAGCCCTCATAAAGACTACCTGGATTGGCTCGGCACCTGTGGCTCAAGTGGCTAAGGCACCAGCCACATACACCTAAGGTGGTGGGTTCGAATCCAGCCCGGCCCGCCAAACAACGATGGCTGCAACCAAAATAAATAAATAAATAAATAACCGGGCATTGTGGCCGGCACCTGTAGTCCCAGCTACTTGGGAGGTGGAGGCAGGAGACTTGCTTGAGCCCAGGAGTTGGAGCTTGCTGTAAGCTGTGATACCACAGGACTCTACCCAGAGGGACAGTTTGAGACTCTGTCACAAAAAAAAAAAAAAAAAACTTATAGGGGTACAAGTGAAACTCTCTAAGAGTAGAATCAGAACGTTTTAAAACTATAACTGAGAAAATGACATGAAGGCTGTGTTGATCAGTTTGATGGAAGTATTTCGGATTGCATGTGAAAACCCCACACTGTACCCCAG
>CAUYQV010091311.1:0-21158 GCA_963574575.1 Galagoides demidoff | reverse complement strand
TGGCCACTGCATCACGGAGAGAAATAGCTGGTCACATCGCTTCTCAGCCTTTTGGCTAAGATCAAGTGCAGAAATAGCTGGTCACCCAGACACACAGGTCAGCTCTGGGCGGGCTGTACACGAGCGAGAACTGCCGCTGTCTCTGTCCTCTTTCCTGACTACCTCGGTAGAGACCTCTCTTTTATTCTTTTCAAGGGATTGCCTTCTGCAAACATCATTTACTTCATAGCAAAACCAAAGCTCCCTCCCTCAGCTCAGAGAGTAATGCACCTGCTAGCTTGTCTCAGATCCTGCCTCTCACTGGTCAGAGTTTTCAGGCACCCGCTGGTGAATCCATATGACACACCTGTGGCATGACACTTCATTCTTGCCCAGAAGTGGTGGGAAGAGTCACAGCCTCAATGGATCAATCAGGTTGAGACTTCCTGCTGGAGCTTCTGTGTCTTCCATCCCTGGTGACAGAAGAGTCCTTTCCAGGGTCCAGCACCCCCCCGGGGGAGGACAAAGTGGCCAGTACTGCAATTAGATTGGTGGCCCTGGCCATGGAGGCTGCAGCAAATCGGGGACTCTCCATGAAGGAGTGGTCAAGAGCTCAAGAGATGAAGCCAGAGTGATACGGCCTATACACATCTAACATGGGAAAATGGTGATAAACCAGAGTTAACACAAGAAAGCATCTTGAAAAAAAAAAAAAAGTGAATTCAGCCTACACTGGAAGGCTGTGTATACCAGAATTTATGTTACTGGAATAAATAGCTACCTGCCTTCCCGATAGAGTAAACAAAATCATAATATTTCATAATGGTAACTTCAAACCATTTGTCTTCAGCTGGTGTGAGTTTAGAGAAACAACAGTGAAAATTAAATTAATCTACCCTCGAGATTAAGGATTTTAGTTAGGCTGACCGGGACTCAGACAAAATATGAAGAAAACAGAAAACATATTTTTATGCCTAAAAGCATTTATTTTCAGGAACAAAGATCAATATTGCCTTTGATGTAGATTCCTATACATATAACAAGGCAAGAGAATTAATTTAGACAAAATCCATACTAAATGAGATACTCCAGTGTTTTCAGCTGCTACTATTTTTATTGGGAAAAAAATGCTAGTCTGAATAAGAACCAATAATTACATAAGAAAGTATGAATATCGTCATTTTAATTAATATGTATCTGTGTTTCAAGAACCTAGAAAATTTTGATTCAAAAATGATTGTAAAGCATGTCTACATGTCAGTCTGTGGATTGTGAATGAACTAGGTCCTCCAGGCATACATGGCCTTGTAAGATTGCAATCATAAAAAATGGTCCTGAAACATTCTAATAGGGGAAAATTAAAGTTCATGCACATGAGTCAGGCAAACATTTGCATATTAGATTGCTTTTTCCTCTGTATTTCTCTAATCCCCATTGCATCTAACAGAGCCAGGAATCTGTTGTTTGGGTTTGGGAAAGTTTCAGATAAAGGAGTGGGTGCAGGGGCTCACACCTGGAATCACAGCACGCTGGGAGACTGAGGCAGGTGGACTGCTGAAGCTCTGAAGTTCAAGGCCAGCCTGAGCAAGAGCCTGTCTCTACAAAAAACAGAAAAGTTAGCTGGATGTGGTAGCAGGCACCTGTAGTACCAGCTACTTGGGAGGCTGAGGCAAGAGGATTGCTCAAGCCCAGGAGTTCGAGGTTGCTGTGAGCACTCTACCAGAGCACTCTACCCAGGGTGACAGAGTAAGACTCTGTCTCAAAAAAAGAAAACAATAACAACAACCCCCCCACACACAAGTTTTAGATATGAGAACTGTTGCTGTCTCTGCCCTCTTCCCTGACTGCCCAGGTAGGAGTCCTTCTTCTGATAACTTTCCAGGGGTTGCCTTCTCTAAACAACTTCATTTACTTACTAGCAAAACATTTTGAAAGACAGACCCAACTATCCGTCAAGAGCAGCCTCATGACAATACTAAATCTGGTTTGGGGAAACTGGATGCCTCTACAGATGAATGAATGCATAACTAAATGATTGAGTGAGTGATTGACCTGACACTTGACGTGATGCAATGGAAATCGCAGTGGACTTGGAATTCAGAGATGGGATCTAAAATGCCAGGTATGAGACTTTCAGCCAGGTGATGTCGAGAAAGGAATTTGGCCATCTAGTCGCCAATTTCCTGGGTGAAGCAAGAGAACATTAATGTCTACTGTCCTTAATTAGGATGCAGGGCCACTCATTACAACAAAAACCCCAAATGAGTAGTTAAACAAGAGAAAAATGTATTTCCTTAGACCTAACACTAGCAGCACAAGAAGCCCAAGCCTGATAGAGCAGCTCCAGTGCTGAGAACTGTGTCTCCTTCTTTGCTGTGTTCCACCCTCCCCAGTGGCATAGCCATGTCTGACCATGAATGTGGCCCATCCTCAGGTCTGTTGGATTCACATTCTAGCCAAAGGGGAGGAGGACCGTGGACTAGAACATGAGCTGGTCTCTTCTAAGGGCTGATTAGCCCATCAGAGCCAGTTACTCAATTTTTAGGAGTTGTGTGAGTTGGTTGTTAAATACTCACAGCCTTTGTGGAAAATTAAATTATATACATTCACAGCAAAACAAATTATATGAGAAACAAGAACAATGGATGCTCAAAACTCAGCCTTCCCTAGTTACGTCACTCTGTTTTATTGCCATCCTGGTGTGACGTCCTATTGTGAAAGTGTGGAAATGCTATGGAATGGTGACCTACCGCTCATGTCTTTGGGACAGTGAAGAAAGTTCATGTCGGGAGGTTGAAATAAGTCACGGGGTGTGTGCATTGACACCGTGGCAATCCCTGAATGCTGCCATGTATTGTTTTGTTAACTATTTAGAGTAGGAAGCTGCACCCTGCTTCACTTCAGTCCGTGGACTAAGCATCTTTTTTTTTTTTTTAATTAAATCATAGCTGTGTACCTTAATGCCGTCATGGGGTACAGTGTGCTGTTTTTATATACAATTTGAAATACTTTCATCAAACTGGTTAGCATAGCTTTCATGGCATTTTCTTAGTTATTGTTAGAACCTTTTCATCTGTTCTCTGTGTTCCTGCTTCTCTTCCATGTTTTCCATCAGTTTTAGTTTTCTAGGGCTGCCGAAATAAAACACCACTGACTGTAGATTAAACAACAGAAGTTTATTTTCTCACAGTTCTGGAGACCAGAAGTCTAAGATCAAGGTGTTGGCAGGTTTGGTTTCTCCTGAGGCCTCTCTTTGTGGTTTTCAGAGGGCTGTCTTCTCGCTGTGCCCTCACACAATCTGTGTTCTAAGCTCCTTTTCTTTTAAGACCACCAGTCGTGTTGTATTAGTGCCCATCCTTATGATCTACTTTTAGCTTAATGACCTCTTTAAAGACCCTATCTCCTAATGCAGACATATTTTGAGTTACTAGGAGTTAGGACTTCAACATACGAATTGGGGGAGAGGGCATAATTCAGGCCATAACACCATCCCTTTAATTTTTAGTACTACCTCATAATTGGTTCTTTTAAAAAGCGTCATTCCTAGACATCTGGAGAACACTTAGAGAACTAAAAATAGACCTGCCATTTGACCCTGCAATTCCTTTATTAGGTATATTCCCATGATAAATAGTACCAAATATTATAGAGAGGCAAACAAGGAAGGACTAAAAAGTGTCTGTTGTATTTAATAAGTGTTATGGGTAGAACTGTATTCCTTTAATACTATACTTACACATTGAAGTTTTAACCCCTAGTACTTTAGAAAGATTCTTAGGAAACAATTACTACAGATGTAATTAGTTAAGATTAAATTGTATGAAAGTAGGGTGATTCCTTTTTCCATTGTCTGCTATCCTCATAAAAAGGAGGAATTTGGTCACAGAAACATGCACACAGGGAGAACACCATGTGAATAGGAAGGCAAAAGTTAGGATGGTGTGTCTACTGGCCATGAAATACCAAAGACTGTCAGAAAATTGCCAGAAGCTAGGAGAAAACTCTCTAAAGCCTTCAGAGGGAGCATGGTCTTGCTGATATTTAAATATTGGACCTCCTATCTCCAGGACTATGCAACAATAAATTTTTTGTTGTTACAACAGTTTGTGGTACTTTGTTAAGCAACCCTAGCAAATCAATACAGCATAAAGAAAGTCTTTGATATATGTCAATTTGATACATTTTAAATCTTTAAAAAATATATACTCTTGTTTATTTAAATCTTAATTTAGTGCACAGGACATACAGCTGTAAAATTTTGTTCTTATACTACATTTTTAAGGGTAGTCATCTAATACTAATGATATTCATGTTAACTTGTATATCCGAACTACTAAAATATAAACAATGCATTACAAAATACGCATGGAACACTTTGAAATACAAATGATTCCTAAGGGGTCCATGAGGTTTACATTTAGTTACCCAGCTCAAACATTCATATCATGGATTTCATATTTTAAAAAACCAATTACCATCAAGAGAAGAACACTTACCTCTGGTTTCTAAATTTTTAAGTGTAGTCATTTTTTCCCCTTAATGAAAAAGCCTTCGAAGACTTCTACTGAAATACCTAGAAATGTATACACATAAAAGAATTAAAATAATATCATGAAAACATATTCACTGAGCGCTCCTAATTTAAATGTTAGGGTATTTTAATTGCTTCTGCATTTAGTACACAAGCCATAAGGGACGGAAGTGTCCCCTCATATCCTTTTCTCACAGGTGGTATTGCTATGCCTAGCAATGTCTCAGAAAAAAAAAAAGGGGGTGGCTTACTTTTAAATATTCTTGTTTCACCATCCTCATCAATGCACTCCACATTGACAAGAGGTATGTCCTGAATTTCAGTTCATCAATGACAATGATGTTACTCTAGGGGCTTCTGTACCATTTATAAGACAACAGGAATTTTAAAGTAACGACTCTCTTAAGAGACAGAGACACATTGACACAATTTGTTCACTATATATACCTCTATCTATCTATCTGAAGAGAGCTTCCTTTTAGATGTTCAACAAGTGACAAAAACATTACTCACGATAACTTAGTTTGTACTTTTTTGGTAGTGAAATTAAAACGGTGTAGCTCTTAACAGGAAAAAGAGAAACAGACATTGGGCACATGAAACGTATGCACGGTCTTAAGCACGTACTCAGGAGCGGTTAAGGAAGGCGATACTAATGTGACGACATTCATACGATGATCTGTACACTACATGACAAACTGGTTTCATCATTAAAAAAAAAAAGAAAATAGTTCTAGGTACTCCATACGACAAAGCACTGCGTCTCCCACGACTAACTTCCTTTATCACAAATCCTCCTTCACTTACAGTCTCCTGCTCTGAAAACAGGTATTCAAAAGACGCTTCATAAAAGCCATAACCAGCTTCTCTTCTAAAGAAATGTCCAAGCCCGGGGAGCGTCTGCGGGCAGCTTCCCTTGAAGAGGCAGGGGAGCCGGCGGAGGAGCGGTAAGCACATCGACCTCTGCGGTCCCTTCAACTCCAAACTGAAGTTCGTCTCCGTCTGAACCAGCCTATCTGGGACAACAATCTTTCCCTAACTCCACAGCTCGGGGCCAGCAAACTCCGACCTCGACGTCCGTACTTCCCCCACGTCACCTCTTCTCGGATTTACCTTTGAGATCCGTACTCTTCCTATTTCAGGGGCTTCACTTCACAGGCTCTTCTCCCGGTGTCACCGAGTTAACTACGCACGCTCCTCTTCCATTCCGAAGCGGCCCGCCCAAACCCTCCAGACATCAAGCGTCTCTTCACGCTTAATCACTTCCGATTACTCAGGGTTTCGCTTCCGGAATATTTTTCCAAAAAAGAAAGGTAAACAGATTCTGCAGTTCGTTTAAACTCAAATGACACAGAACACGCGTGAGGTGTAAGTCCTCAGGAAGTGAAAAGTGAGAAGATGCCTATTTTGAAATCAAATATTCTACATAAATATTTAAGCCCAAGCTGCACAGCGCTTACACTTCCGGGTCATCTGTCAACTAAACGGAAGTAAAAGTGCTGGAAGGAGGAAGGCGGTGTCGCGTCGCCCCAGGCAACAGCGTGAAGGGGCGGGTCTGTCAAGTAGATGGAAGGAGACGCCGTTACTCCCAACCAGTAGGGACTAAGGGGCGGGGCTGTGGCGTCTCCGCAGCGTTCGGCAGTGGGCGGGGCTCTGTTGCCAAAGTAACCGGATGATGGTGTTGGTGGTGCTGTCTTCCTGTCTCAACGTTACCAGTTTCCTTGTACCGAGATCCTGAAACTATGGTGAGTGCCAGAAGAGACCAGAAGAACGGCTCCAGTGTCTTGGTTACGCAGCGTCCCAAGTCTCGGGGTGGATGGGCACTCAGAGGGGTCCGGGACCCTTCACCTTCCCCCATTATCTTTTCCGCTTTCCACAGGCCCGTTCCCGTAATCCCCTGGTTCTATTTCTTGCAGCACCCTGAATTTCACTCTGGGTGCTACTAAGCCTAGAATAATATAACTAAGTTTAGGGCTAAGACATTGAGCCTAATAATCTGAGACATTATTTTGGACAAACATATGTTTGCATTGTTCATCATTGCATTTTTCAAGCTTGCAGCTTCACAGTAACCCACTTCATTAAGAAGATGGGGTGGTGCGTGTACGAGTATGTGACTGTCTCAACACTGGTTTGAATCTCTCTAGATCTTGGAGTTTGCTCTGGGTGGCGGAGCACTGTCCCACGTTCAATTTAAGGGCCATTTAATAATGGGTGTATGTTGAATCAGTTCCCTTTTGGCCAGTTGATTACCTTCTAGGTCCGTGCTTTAAAAAAAAAAAAAAAAAAACAAACAAACCAGAAGGACTATCCTTCAACATTATGCGGAGAGCTTCTGGAATTGATTTGCTTGAATTTCACCCCCAGAAATTCAGAATGAATTGGAGTAGGGCTCGGAATTTGCATTTTTAATAAGTGGACAGGTGATTCTAACTTACCCACGTGTTTGGGAGTTCCTATTCATTTAATTACCATATGTTTTAAGCACTTACAGGTAACAGTCTGGAAGATAGAAGATTACTGTTCTCAGATGGGTATCGCTATAAATTTAGCAACAGAGCCTAATCACCTTCCTTGTTTCTCTACTAAGCAATCGTTTTTGTTACCCTATCTTCCCCTTCCCATTTCCTGCAGAGGCCTTTTCAAACCTTCACTTTACAAACCCTGACCCTTTCCCTTTTCTTTCTCCTAAGTAAATGATGGAGTCTTTTTTTTTTTTTAGAGACAAGAGTCTCACTTTATTGCCCTTGGTAGAGTGCTGTGGAGTCACAGCTGACAGCAACCTCCAACTCCTGGGCTTAGGCGATTCTCCTGCCTCAGCCTCCCAAGTAGCTGGGACTACAGGTGTCCACCACAATGCCCGGCTATTTTTTGTTGCATTTTGGCCGGGGCCCAGTTTGAACCCGCCACCCTCGGTATATGGGGCCAGCGCCCTACTCACTGAGCCACAGGTGTTGCTCAGATGATGGAGTCTTAACAGGCAATTTTTTTAACCCCATACCCACCCTACACATTGATCCGTATTTTAAACCATCCTTTAGTCTTGTATTTCTAGTTTACAGAATAAGTTGTTGCAGGATCATCTTTGCTTTTGATCTTATCTGCTCCCATCTATGTATGACATGTTACTTTCAGTTATCTTTCTTCTTTGCTGTGCTTTCTCCTTTTCCTTTCCATTTCTTCTCCTCAGTGCTCAAGTCATACATCTTATGAAAATTAGATAAAACAAAAGCACTATCTTATGTCTCTCTAGTTATTGCTCAAGCCTACCATCTAGCTCCCAAACTGCTTGAAAGCATAGTATTTTTACTTATATTTAACAGGCAAAAGTTTATTGTCTGGCTTCCTTTTTAACGGTTTCAATGAAGTTGCTCTTGCTAAATTTCTAATGATCCTTTAAGTGCCAAATCCAGTAATTACTTCTCAAAATTTATTTTACTTAGCCTCATTGTGACGACTGAGGATCATGGTTATTCATCCCTTTCTTTTTCACTGGCTTTGCCTGCTTTTTAATGCCATTCTCTGTATTCACTCCTTAACTTCTTTTCTTTTCTTTCTTTCTTTTTTTTTTTGAGACAGAGTCTCACTATGTCACCCTCGGTGGTGTGCTGTGGTGTCACAGCTTACAGCAATCCCAAACTCTTGGGCTTAAGCAATTCTCTTGGCCCAGCCTCCCAAGTACTTGGGACTACAGGCGCCTGCCACAACGTCCAGCTATTTTTTGTTGCAGTTGTCATTGTTGTTTAGCTGGCCCAGGCCAGGTTTGAACCCTCCAGCCTTGGTGCATGTGTCCAGCGTGATAACCACTGTGCTATGGGAGCCGAGCGACACTCCTTAATTTCTATCATTTTTTTAGCCTATACATTTTTCATGGGTGATTTTTGTCTGCACACGTGGATTGTACATTAATACCTTTGATTTTATTCCCAAATTTCAATTTTCATCTCAGACATGAGCTAAGGCCTAACCCAGTTGCTTCTTGGACATTTAACTCAGGATGACCAAAACTGAACTTGCTATCTTTCCTCCCGGTTTCTCCTGTTTTCACCGAGTTAATGATACTGCTGTACAACCTAAACTATAGTATAAACTAAACTCAAAATCAGAGTTAATCTAAATTCTTCTCTCTCTTATGTCTCCCATATTCAGTTTGGTCACTAGATCCTGCTTTAGTTTGCATTGCCTCATTTCTTGCCTAAACTATTGTAATACTAGTTCTTTTATAGTCTGGTCTGGCAGTTTTTCCATTCATTATTTTCTCTGCCCCAAGAAAGAATTTTTAAAAACCTACCCTGTTGTTGTTACTTGCCTTTTAAAAACTAGACTCTCCGTTCTCTGCAGTAAAGTGTCTGAAATGGCTTGTAAGGCTCCCCCTGGTGGAGCATTTACAATCTAGTTTCCCTCTTGCTTTTTAACCTCGTGCCTTTTAGCTGCTTGCCTTTCACGGACCATATGGAACCACTTATCACAAGTTGTGTGCCTCTCTTCTCTACTTTGCACACGCTGTTCCTTGTGCATGGAATACACCCTTGTTTTCTAGTCAAACTCTTATTGGGCCTTCCAGATCCAGCCTGGGTGTTGTTTTCTTCTGTAATATTTCCCTTCTCTACTCAAAAAAAGGATGGACTCTATTCTTTTTGTCACCATGTTATATACACATCCCTCTTGTATGGAACAACATTCAGTTGAAATTACTTGTTTATAAATTTCTTGCTGTTAGTAAGCTGTGAATGTTAAGGGAATGGATGTTTATTTTGTTCTATGCTTTTGCTTAGAGCAGTGGTTCTCAACCTTCCTAATGCCTACAATTACACCTAACGTTACAAAGGGGTCATGACCCAAGGTTGACAACCGCTGGCTTAGAGCATATTAAGCCCTCATATGTTTGCCAAATGAATTTGAAAAATAAGAAAATGTGGTACATGGTCTTAGTGGATACAAAGTACTTGGGGACGTTGGAGGATTGAGGCCTTAGTTCTCAATCAGTGAATCAGAAAAGCTGTCCTGAAGCAAATGAAATAGAATTTCAATAGTTCAAATTTAGTCAGCTGTGCAGTGGCATGGGGAGGTGGACAGTGATACTTGCTAAACACTTGTGTGTGTACATATGTATATGTGTGTGCTTGCATGCACCTGCCTTACATTCTGCTATTCAGACTTCCCCAGGAATGCTGAGAGCAGTGTACTACTGTGACTGGGTCCGTTGCAGGTGGTGCCTCTTTTAAATTAGGTGCTCCATGAAGGCCCCTCTGGGGAAGAAACTTTTATATTAAAACCTGAATGATGGGCAGCGCCTGTGGTTCAGTGAATAGGGCACTAGCCCCATATACTGAGGGTGGCAGGTTCAAACCTGGCCCAGGGAAACTGCAACAACAACAACAACAACAACAAAACCCTGTAATGATACAAAGTACAGTGATCTGGAGGAAGTGCTCCAGGTACACTGACACCACAACCAAAGGCCCTGAGGCAGAGAAGAGATGGGTATATTTCAAGAACTTATGGTTCAATGTAATTAAAAAAAAATAGAAACTGAGCTGTGATTTGGGAAATATGGTTGAGAAGGTAGCATGAGCTGTGGTTAGAGAGGTAGGCAGAGACCAGACCACAGGTATGTACACAGTAGTGTTTCTCAAACTGTAGGCTGTGGCACAGTACTAGGTCATGAAATTAATTTATGGTATGTAGCCAGGAGGAAAAAAGAAGACTTAAAATACCGACTTAACATATTGGTTGGATGTAGTAAGGGTAACTTTCATGAACTTTTGTTTTAAGTTGTATATGTGTTGTCTGCGTATTGGGTTCTCCTACAAAATGGATGTCTTACCATGAGTCATGAGCCACAAAGTTCAACATACAGTGTACTTTGAAAATATATACTTTCAAAGGCAAAATAGTTCAAGTATCAAGCAAGGCATTTTTGACCTAGTGACAATGTTTTTATTGTGTGGCTGGAAAAGCTTAGAATTTAACAAAAGCCTGAAATTGGCTAGAGTAAAATTTTCAAGTTTCTTTCTGCATCCAGGTCTCTCTCCTTTGTTTCCTGTCAGTCCTTTATCTTAAGGAGTGGGCCTGCAGAAAGATATAGAGGCTGCTTCTCTGTGTTCACTTTAGTCATTGGCTGATATATTGTAGCAGAGGATGATGTCCTCTGTCTACAAGCAGCTGAGGGTGGAGGTTCTGCAGATGTGGCTTCCTGACACTGCAGTTTGATTGCCTGCTCAGCTTCTGTTTGCATCTAATTTATAACAGTTGTGGCTTTCAGCTCCAGTGTTAAGTTCTGGTCACAAATTCTAGAACTACCTTTATTATAAAGCAGAGACAAGCAATTGTAGTTTAGAATACCTGTCAACATATGTTGTTTATAACAAAGAATGTCCTGGAGTCAATTTATTTATCACTTTTATGTATAAAAAGAATAAAGAAGGTAATTCTAAGACCCAGTTGATTGACAGAGATATGAAGGTTATATATCTTCTAAAATATAGCATTTATTTGAATATTGTTACGCAAAACAACCTCTTAGTGGAAAACGACTTTCTAGATTATCAGCTGTGTTCCACAAACCTTTGAAATACAAACGTCTCAAAGTTGTTTTAACAGCATATTCAGTTTAATGATTGCTAAAAAAATAAGATTTTATTCCATGAAGTGTTTTTCGCTTTCCAACTTTATTTATAAAGTTTCTTTAGCACCTGCTTTTTATTCTTCCAGAATTCCTTTTGTTACTTGAATAGCTAATTTGGAAAAGTTTCAGTTCTAAAGTTCTGCAGGATTTCATTTTCTGCATTTTAATTGTCTGATCGGCCTCTGTTTGCATCTAATTTGTAACAGCTGTATTTTGTAACAGAGCTTAAATTAGAAATCTGAAACACTAAAAGAAATTTTTTTGTATATATTTTATTAAAATGCAGTATAGAGCCCATTATATTCTTCTTTAACGGGAAACAGTAGTATTTGAAAAATAATTAATATAAAACCTGAATTTTCCTCACATGTTCACATAGCCTTTTTTCCCCTTGTCTACCTTTTTATCCCTCATCCTTTCTTTCTTATTCACCAATTATTTACTTAAACAAATATTTATTGACTGTGTTTTATACTGGGCACTGGTGGCTACACATTGATTAATAATACAGCACACAGTGACCTCCACCTCCTGGAATTTATAGAGAAAAACAAATATTGGAAGATAAATTACAAGTTTAAGTTGGGTTACAAAAGAAAAATTACAAGTTGAGTTGGAAATTAATAATAAAATGCAGTGATCAGGGAAAGGCTCCTTAATGATGTAACTTTTAAAATTCCTTTTTTCCTTAGTTTGAGAGAAAAATGATATACATAAATACATAGAACCTGCATAGCTGACTATGCCCCTACATTGACCACCTCCTTGAGTTGACTTAATTTTCCTAGGACAGACATGCCCCACAGGCGTGTATCAGTACAGTAGGCCTGCTTCCTTATGTTGACCACCTCTGTATGTTGAACAGTTTGTTAGTCCCTTAGATGGTCAACTTACAGAGGAATTTACATATATCGTTTTACTTAATCAATGAGTGAGGTCACCTTGTATGGTGATAAGCACTGTGAGGAAACTTTAAACAATGCAATGGTGAATGGTTCCAAGAAAAAAGTAGCCTTGGGTAGGAAAATCAGAAAAGGCTGGTTTCCTGATTTTTAACTTTTACTCTGAGATCTTTTTTTTTTTTTGAAACGGAACCTCAAGCTGTCTCCCTGGGTAGAGTGCGATGGCATCACAGCTCATAGCAACCTCCAACTCCTGGGCTCAAACGAGTCTCCTGCCTCCACCTCCCAAGTAGCTGGGGACCACAGGTGCCCGCCACAACACCCAGCCATTTTTTGGTTGCAGCCATCATTGTTGTTTGGAGGCCTGGGCTGGGGATTCGAATCCACCACCTTAGGTGTATGTGGTTGGCGCCTTAGCCGCTTGAGCCACAGGCGCCGAGCCTTACGCTGAGATCTTAATGATAAAAAGAAGGTTGCTAGGTGGAGATCAAGGAGAAGATCATTCTATTCCAGAAGAGACAGCAGGGAGTGCAGAGGTGCTTTGGAGGAATAAGAAGGAGCCAGGGTGGCTGGAACCTAGGGAATGAGAGGAGAACAGGAGGAGGAGACCTGAGAGGGTATAGGATATGCTAATATGACTTGGGTAGTTCGCAGCAATGGCAGGAGCCAGGAATATTGAGACCTGTGGAACTTGGGAAGGACTTGATGTAGTATTCTAAATATGGTTGGATAATGTATCTCATACATTTACCTATTCCATCAAAATAGTTTATTTTCCTTGGATCTGACGTACTTAAACTTTAGCCATGTTAGTTTGGTCTATTGGTGGCTATTTTCTTTTCATCCTATCTGTAATGTTTAGTGGTCTTAAAAACTTTGAAAAATGTTTTTCTATCTTTTATGTCTCTGCTCTTGTCTTTGAAGATCAGAGACTTTTAATTTCTCACCTTGTAATTGTCATTCCATAATTTTTGCCCCTTTTGGACTTTTTCTGTTTCCATGACATCTCCTCTACAGTGTGATCAGCAGAGCCATATGTTCCAGGTGGGTGTGCACCATAGTTTCCACATGGATGTTATGTTTTCTGCTGTGATGTTCTGTTGGTACCTTTCTGGATGATGCTATAAGCCTATGATTGAAATATCTTATTCTTTACAAACACATCCAGCATTTCTAATGAACCTCATATTCACTTTTCTGCAAAAAGTATCTAAATTACTTCACTTCTAAAAGCTGTTGATATTTTAAGACTTTCTGTTAATTAGATGTGAGAAATTGTAGCTATTGAAATGTATTGCTCATTTCATGTTTATTTTTTGGTACTAGACACTTTGCCTAATTAAGTTGCTATTGTTATCTCTTCTGACTCATCTTGTGTGCTGTGCTTGCTTCAGACTTCTTTATTCTTCAAGATGTATTTCTGTATGCACGAATAATGGTTCTAGGGCTCTCTGATATATATATATATATATATAAATTTAAATTTTGTCCTTTGCTTTCCATAGTTCTAAAATATACAAGTTAAATATATACGCTATAAATGTTTTTCACATATATATTTATAAATATGTTTCACTTTGTTGTAAAAATATAGGAAGATTATTTAGTCACTTTTGGAGATTAGAAAATATAGAAATGAAAACAATAAAATTAATCTACAATATGACCACCTGTATATGATCACTATTAATATCCCAGTCACATATATACTCATATACACATGTATATTATCTTTTAAAATGTGTTCCTACTGTACTAATTTTTACATATTTATTTTTCTCACTTAATCTATCTTATACATTTTTCCAGATCAGTTTTAAGAACTACATTCAGCTCTGTATATCCATGGTTCCACATTTGTGGATTTAACTCAACTGAAAATTTAAAAAAAATTTAAAAAAAACATATAAAAATACAGGATAGCAATTGTTTACATAGAATTTACATTATATCAGGTATTATGAGTAATCTGGAGATGATTTAAAGTATAAAGGAGGATGTGCATAGGTCATATGCAAATTATATGACATTTTATGTAAAGGACTTGGGCATCAGTGGATTTTGGTATCTGTAGAGATCCTGGAACCAATTCCTCTGGATAGAGAGGGGCAACTGTACATTTCATTCTTTCATCTATTCTAATTTAACTACTTATTTATTAATTTGTTCTATTAATACTATAATTAACATATTTTTGCAGACATCTGTAATTATTTCCTTAGAATAAATTAGAAAGGGTATAAGTAGGTGAGAGGCCATGTACATTTTTAAGGCTTTTGATGTACATTGCCAAATTACCCTCAGAAAATTTTTGCCAATTCATACCTTGATAGTGGTGTGCTATGATGCCTGTTGCTTCTAAACTCTATATTAGCATTTCTATATGTTACTTGCATAGGCCTAACAGTAGATTTGAACTTTTAATAAAATTTCCCCCACTCTGCCCAGAATATTAAGAAAGATTATACGTGGCTCATGCCTGTAATCCCAGCACTCTGGGAAGCTGAGGCGGGTAGATTGCCTGAGCCAGTGGTTCAAGACCAGCCTGAGCTAGAGAAGACCCCTATCTCTAAAAATAGCCAGGGCGTGGTGTCAGGTGCCTGTAGTCATAGCTACTCAGGAGACTGAGGCAAGAGAATCACTTGAGCCCAAGAGTAAAGAGGTTGCTGTGAGCTATGACACCATAGCACTCTACCAATGGCAACAAAAGTGAGACTGTCTTAAAAAAAAAAAAAGACAAAGATTATAAATGACTATATTTTCTTTAGATGAAAGACACTGTTAATAGTTACGTGCAGTTATTGTTTTATGGCTCCCATAGATTGTTAACATTCAGAATTTATTGTCTGTATGTAATGAAGATAAAGTTGGCCTTAATTATTTTTGACAGATTATCTAGTCCTTGCTTATCAACGTGTTTTGAAGAACCAGCCTGTTATATAGTACAAGAGAATTTACGTAGAGCTAGAAATCTAGAATTTTCAATCCCTTGTATATGTTGTTGTTTGGTTTATCAAAGATCAGGTAGCTATAAGATGTTAGTTTTATCTCATGGTTTTCTAGTCTGTTCTAAACGTCTATGTCTCTATTTTTGTGCCAATACCTTGCTGTTTTGATCAGTATGGACTTGTAATATAGCCTCTGGTAGGGTGATGCCCCCAGCTTTGTTTTTTAATGCTAAGAATTACCCTAGCTATACTTTTTTTTTTTTTCTGGTTCCATAGGAAACAAAGTACTGAACAGAGTAAAACTGATAGCTTTTCCACTTAGAACTAGAACCAGACAAGGTTGTCCTCTATTGCCACTAGTATTCAGCATAATGCTGGAAATTCTAGCCAAGACAATCAGGCAAGAGAAGGATATAAAGGGCATCCAAATGGGGACAAAAGACATCAAACTCTCATTCTTTGCCTATAATATGATCTTATACTTATAGAACCCCAAAGACTCAACTATAAGTCTCCTGGAAGTGATCAAGAAATACAGTAATGTCTCAGGGTATAAAATCAATGTCCACAAGTCAGTAGCCTTTGTAGATATATGCTAATAACAGCCACGTTGAAAAGCTAATCGAAGACACAGTTCCCTTCACAGTAGCTTCAAAGAAAATGAAATACCTAGGAGTATACCTAATACAAGAGGCAAAGGATCTCTACAAAGAGAATTATGAAACCCTAAGAAAAGAAATAGCAGAAGATATTAACAAATGGAAGAACATACCATGCTCATGGCTGGGAAGAATCAACATGGTTAAAATGTCTATACTTCCCAAAGCAATCTATGGATTTAATGCAATCCCCATTAAAATACCAACATCATACTTTGAAGATTTGGAAAAGCTGAAATTTTGATTCAATGCCTGAGACTTATATTACATTTTCCATTTTTAAAGGCATTTAAGATTCTTAACTAATTCATAATGTCCTTTGAAGGTAGGTATTGCATGTGTAGAGTTGGGAGCGGAAAGGTACAACATCCAAGGAAGAAGGATGACACTCTGAAAAGATAGTTGAAAAGAAGTTACTTTTCATTGAATTTTCCTGCTAGTTGCTTGGTAGAAACCAGCAGTAGACAACCACTTTTGATCAAGGGCTGTTTACCCCCAGGGAAAAGTCTAGAATTCTAGGTCAAAAACAGAGGACTCTAAATCTCAGCGAGAGCTCTAGCTTCATTCATTCAACAGTTATTTTTAAATTCCTGTTGTGTGCCAGGCACTATTCTAAGCAATGAATGACAGCCCCACCCTATGGAGCTAAAATTTCTGAGGCGACACACAATAAACAAATAGACATATAATGCAATGTCAGGTATTGGTAAGTGTTATGAAAAAAAATTAAGTTATGGGGAATAGAGAGTGAAGAAAGTAGGCAGAAATTGGTGATTAGCTGGCTGATTTAGGAAGCCTCTTTACATTGCTGACATCTGAGCAGGGACCTGAATGAAGTGTTGATGTAGAGAGCCCGAGGAATCCTAGCAGTGGGGTGGTCTAGACAGAGGCAGTGCAAGGATCCTGAGGTGGGAGCCTGCTTGGTTTGGTCAGGAATCATCAAGAAGGCCAGTATGATGGAAGCAGAGAAGGTGAGTGGAGGTGGTGGAGGGGATATTGGAAGATTAGGTCAAGAGGTGACCTGAGGCCAGGCCATATAAGCCTCATGTGACATGAAATAAGAAGGTCTTGGAGCTGGAAGAGAATGGATTTTTTGTTAAGACCAGTGCTTCTATCTGAGGTTGTGACCCTTAGTGGATTGTGAACTCTGAATTGTGAATAGCAAACAACCTTTAAATCACAGTGTAAAATATCAGTACACAGTACATACTGAGGACGAGAATTGTTTCAGAGAACTAGTTTTTTCGATTGTAGGGGACATTTGTGTATGTGTGCATGTATTGGTCCCAATGAAAATTTTTGTTTTTGCTGTAGGTTTTAGTTAAAAAAGGAGAGAGAGAGAAAAAGTATTTGTGAAGTATTGATCTAGTCTTATCCCTACATTTTATAGATAAAGAAACTAAGGTGGGCTACTGTGGCTCTCTCCTGTAATCCTAGTACTCTGGGAGGCTGAGGTGGGTGGATTGCTTGAGCTCAGGAATTCAAGACCAGCCTGAGGAAGAGGAAGACCCTGTGTCTACTAAAAGCAGGAAAAACTAGCCGGGCATTGTGGTGGGCACCTATAGTCCCAGCCCCTTGAGAAGCTGAGGCAAGAGGATCAGTTGAGCCCCGGAGTTTGAGGTTGCTATGAGCTATGATGCCATGGCACTCTGCCCAGGGTGATGGAGTGAGACTCTGTCTCAAAAGAAAGAAAAGAAAAAGAAAAATGAAACTAAGCGGGACATACACAAAGGTCTGCATATCTTCTACCTGAACGTGGTGCTCTTGCTAGCACACTCCTAGCTAGACGTGGCATGCACATCTATATGTATGTGTATATGGTTGACTCCATACTGAATAAGTTCTAATTTTTAAATGAAGGAAAGGAATTGCAAGTTTTATTTAGTTAATACCCTATCAACAAGTGGGAATGTCACTTCTATTTTATGGTCTTCTTTTACTCTGTTTTATTTTCATGTTCTTTCTCTCTTTTCTGAAATATCCTTCTGTTTCTCTAGGAAAGAAAGCTATCCAAAATGAACAGCTAAACAGGGAGAGAAAGTAATGTAGGACCAATAGAGAGAGTGAGGGACAGATGTCCAAAATCTAGGAAAGAAAAGAGAGAAACATCCAAGGTCAAGAAGAAGAAGTAAAAGCAGCTGTGCCCCTGCCCGCTCCAGAATCCCCTCTGTCCTTCCAGAAGGCTCTAGTCTCCTGGGAAGGCAGTGCTGGTAGAGAATGAATCCATGTACTTCCCAAGGACATGAATTGGGAATTTACCTCTTTGTTCTGCCTCTGGCTCTCAGAGTGAGTACTCAGTAATGCATTAGGGAGAGTGAGTTCTTTGAGAGCAGGGTTTATTTCATATTCTCTTCTATATTTCCAGGCTGGCACATAGAGGTCCTCAGTAATAATTTACTTCAAAGACTGTCCTAATTATTAGGGCTTTTGAGAAGCTGTTCCTGTGTGATATAGCTAAATTCTTGCTAATACAAACAAGAAATCTAGAGACAAAATTAAGCTTTTCAAAAGAGACTTAATTTTGGAGAATTTGTAAGGAGCTTGATGACATTAATCTCAAAGTTGAAATGATTCTTTTACATACATAAAACACACGTACACTACACATATACACATCTGATTCAAATCTTTTTATATCATAAGAAAGCTATTCAAATAGTTTAATAGCATTTTAAAAATTATTGATTTTGCTCTTTCCCTAAGCATGCTGAGATGATCTATGAAAACGGTTCGCTATTTACTTGACCCAGAAATCCCCACAAAGTCATGTAAGTTAAGAGGCTCGAATCTTCATATTCACTTTAAGAACATACGTGAAACTTCCCATGCCATCAAGGGTATGCATATACAAAAAGCCACCAAGTATCTGAAGGATGTCACCTTAAAGACACAATGTGTACCATTCCGATGTTACAGTGGTGGAGTTGGTAGGTGTGCCCAGGCCAAACAGTGGGGCTGGACACAGGGTTGGTTGCCCCCCAAAAGTGCTGAATTTTTATTGCATATGCTTAAAAATACAGAGAGTAATGCTGAACTTAAGGGTTTAGATGTAAATTATCTGGTCACTGAGCATATCCAAGTGAACAAAACACCCAAGATGCGTCACCGAACTTACAGAGCTCATGGTTGAATTAACCCATACATGAGGTCCTTCTGCCACATCGAGATGATCCTTACTGAAAAGGAACAGATTGTTCCCAAACCAGAGGAGGAGGTAGTACAGAAGAAAGATAACCCAGAAAAAACAGAAGAAGCAAAAACTTAGGGCACGGGAATAGATGCAACATAAAATAAATGCAAATAAGAGTAAAAAAAAATTATTGATTTTTTTGGAGTTATAGGAGTGAGCTGGCCATGGTGGCTTACCCCTCCAGTTCCAGCACTTTGGGAGGCCAAGGCAGGAAGATTCTTGAGGACAGGAGTTTGAGACCTAGACAAAATAGTAAAACCTCAGATCTACCCAGTGACCAGATAATTTACATCTACTCAATCAGTTTTTAATTGATTAAATTCATGTTGTGTAATTTATTAGATATTATAAAGCAAGGGAAGAGAATTTATCAGATGTCACTCATTTTCCATAAGAGTGACTATGAATCTAAAAATGGTTAAAATGAAAAGATTTTTAAAAAGCTCAGATTAGGGCAGTGCCTGTGGCTCAAAGGAGTGGGGCGCTGGCCCCCATATGCTGGAGGTGGTGGGTTCAAATCCAGCCCTGGCCAAAAACTGCAAAAAAAAGAAAAGAAAAGAAAAAAAGCTCAGATTAGGTCCTTTTTATGCAAAAATATTGATGTGGCACATTCTGCCTTTTCATTAAAACATTTCTTTTGAAAGTTTTGATGACTGGAGGGGTAGATTAAAGACAAAAAGCAACTTACATAGAAATCAGAATGGGAAACTTATTTTTTTAGTCATTAACATCTATCATTTGTTAAATGCTTATTGTGTATTAAATTCTTTTCATATAAGGAAACAGTCTCAGTTTTTAATAATGCATAAGGTTACACAGCTAGAAAGTGGTAGGGCCTGGATCTGAAACTATTTAGCCTAAAAGCTTGTGCTCTTTTACCCTACCACAACTGGGAGCAGTTGTTTGCAATTTTTAAATTTTTCGAAGTAACTCTCTTTTACTTTGATGGAGCTATTGAGAGAAATGAAGAACTTTAAAAACTTTTTTGAAAAGCCTCAAATGTTAGAGGATACAAGTGATACAGATTTTTTTCAAAAAGTCATAATTGATATTTCAATACTTATTTAGGGCCTCTGCGAAATTATTATGGCTTAATATATATAATTATAGGGCTGAAATTGAGAGGTTTTTGTAAAATGGCTGTGTGGCTTGAGTATGTTAAAATCCACATTGAACATTAGGTGGCACTCCTCCATCGTTGGATACATTCTTTCAGGATAAATATCACGTATGAATTTTATTAATTGCTTATTAATTTGAATCATACTGCTGTGTCCTTTGAATTCCGTTCATCTAGAAATCACAGACGTGCACAATATGACAGATTATTTCTCATAAAGTCAAAGACACGCGTTTGTCCTAAATTAGAAGACTGTACCTAAATAATGAAAAGAATGGCCTTCTTTCGGATTAAACTTGATAATGGACTTTTTGGAATCTTTTATTCCAACAAAGTATCATTTGATTTATTAAAAGGTAAATTCAGACTGTAAACTATAAAATAAAAATAATATATAAGTCACATGAGCTAATGTAGGCAAGTACATTGCAAAGGGTAGAAAAGGTGATCCTAACGTGTCCCTCCCTCTTCTGATAGGCTGTCTAATGCTTGCCGAAATCAAGGTTTTTAGCAATTTTACAGAGGGACATTTAAGCCTAAACTTAAGCTTATGGCCGCTTGAATCTGTGTCATTCTACTGTGAGCACAGTATTTTCTCCAATGATTAATATCCAAAAATACTCATTCCTTTTCTCATGAAGTTGATACTAAGAGAATCAGTATGCAGCATTAGTTAATGCCACATAGTAATAATTTGCAATTCATATGTATTTAGCATCCGCAGCCTGTTGTATATGAAATAGAGGAAAAAATAGAACCAGTTTGGTTTGCATAGAGCCCCCCTTCTCTGTCTCTGCCACAAAGACCCCGACATACCACATAGAGAGCACTGCACAACTGTAAGTGAATCGCAGATGTGCTTATTTGTTAGATATTTTTCTTTTTTCTTTTTTTTTTTGAGACGGAGCCTCAAGCTGTCCCCCTGGGTAGAGAGCCATGGCATCACAGCTCATAGCAACCTCCAGCTCCTGGGCTCAAGCGAGTCTCCTGCCTCCGCCTCCCAAGTAGCTGGGACCACAGGCGCCCACCACAACGCCCGGCCATTTTTTGGTTGCAGCCGTCATTGTTTGGCGGGCCGGGCTGGGGATTCGAACCCGCCACCTTAGGTGTACGTGGCTGGCGCCTTAGCCAATTGAGCCATAGGCGCCGCTGTTAGATATTTTTCTAACAGATGTCAGTGAAATGTTCTGAGGAAAGCACA
>CAUYQV010091310.1:0-38796 GCA_963574575.1 Galagoides demidoff | reverse complement strand
TCTCCTGCCTCCGCCTCCCAAGTAGCTGGGACCACAGGCGCCCGCCACAACACCCGGCCATTTTTTGGTTGCAGCCATCATTGTTGTTTGGTGGGTCCGGGCTGGGGATTCGAACCCGCCACCTTAGGTGTACGTGGCTGGCGCCTTAGCCGATTGAGCCACAGGCGCCGAGCCATGCCCAGCTATTTTTTAGAGACAGGGTCTTAAACTTGCTCAGGCTAGTCTTGAACCTGAGAGCTCAGGCAATCCACCTGCCTCGGCCTCCCAGAATGCTAGAATTACAGGTGTGAGCCACCCCACCCGGCACACTTAAACACTCTCTTAGAGGTCGAAAGTTTTCTCCTTTTATTCAAGTCTGATTTTGTTACTACTTTGGGAATTTAGAGATTGTGATTGTATTCCTCTCTTGTTTGGTTAACAGTGATCTACCTCCTGACACAGTCTGAGTTTGGTGGCTCAGAGATGGGATCTGTTTCTTGTTCCTCACCTAAGGGCGGCAGACTCAGAACAAAACTCACCAGAGTCACCTGTTCCCACAGGCCCCAGGTGGCCTATCCTCCTTCAACAGGCTTTGCCTACCCAACCAGACATGGTCAAGGGTCTGAAATGGAGATACAGAGGAAACATAGGTGCAAATGTACATTTTCAGAATGGAATGTTCTTAGAGCCATGCATTGAGGCCCTTTTTCTAGCATTAAAAGTAAACTGGATTACCAGATTTCTAAAACTTTCCCCAGCCAAATCTTTCTTCCATCTGGAATTTTCACTTTGGATGACAAAGCTTTATTTGTAAACATGATTTTAATGAGTACTTTGGAGAATATAATAGAAACATATATTTAAAAATATAAGATGAAGTATAATACATCACATGAATGTGTATATGTGTGTGAATTCTGTAAATAATCTGTTATTTTTCCAGAGGAAAAAAATATTACTTTACTGTCTGTCTAAACAAAATAAATATTTTCAACATTTTAAACTATAGTCTCTTCTCCTACCACCACCCGCCTCCAAAAAAAACATATGGCATATTCAGGGAGCAATAGGGATTTCAAGAGACTTATAGCGTTGGCTGGCCAGGCTGGGCTGGGCAGGAGAGAGGCAGGGCCAGCTCCTGGGGAGTCTTATACTCTGTGCTAAGGAATGAGGGGAGGGAGGTGCAGGAGTAACACCTGGACAGGGGAACCTAATAGAAGGATCCCTGGAAGGCCAGGCAGAGTGGCTCATGCCTGTAATTCCAGCACTTGGGAGGTCAAGGCGGGTGGATTGCCCGTGCTCAAGGTTGGAAACCAGCCTGAGTCAGAGCAAAACCTCATCTCCAAAAATAGCTGAGTGTTGTGGTGGACACCTGTAGTCCTAGCTACTCAGGAAGCTGAAGCAAAAGAACCACTTGAGCCCATAAGTTTCAGGTTGCTGTGAGCTATGACACGGCAGCCTTCTACTGAGGGTAACAAAGTGAGACTCTGTCTCCATAAAAAAAAAAAAAAAAGGCTCGGTGCCCATAGCTCAGTGAGTAGGGTGCCAACCACATACACTGAGGCTGGCGGGTTCTAGCCCAGCCCGGGCCTGCTGGACAATGACAACTGCAACCAAAAACTAGCCAGGCATTGTGGCAGGCACCTGTGGTCCCAGCTGCTTGGGAGGCTGAGGCAAGAGAATTGCTTAAGTCCAAGAGTTAGAGGTTGCTATGAGCTGTGATGCTACAGCACTCTACAGAGGGTGCCAAAGTGAGACTCTGTCTCAATTAAAAAAAAAAAAAAAGAAAGAAAGGTCCCTGGGACCATTGTTAACAGAGGATGGAAGGGATGGGGTCAGGAAACCAAAATGGAAGTCTCAGGTCTCAGCAGGTCCCAGCAAGGTGTGAAGTGGCCTGGAGAGAAGGAAGGGACCGGAGGACTGCTGGAAGAAGAACCAGCCGAAGTGGGGATATGGGATGTGAGGACAGGGAGAGACTGGGACTCCCCCATGATTTTAAGGTGTTTCGCCTCAGCCACAGGATGTATGATGCTACTACCTCTGCTGACACCCAGAAGATAGGCGTGGAGCAGACTTGGGTTTAGCGGCTTCCCCACTACTTTCAGAACTAAACTCAAACTCCCCAGCCCTTCGCAGCGTGGCTCCAGCCTCCCTGGCAACCAACCCCACCACACACAGCTCTCCTCAGACCAGACACCCCACACCACCTTCTTGAACATCTTTTTTACCAATATTTTTTCAAACTGTAAAAGTAATAGATGTTTATTGTAAAAAAATTTGGAAAATACAGGAAAGTATAAACAAAATAAAAACAAAATACCAAACAGCCACCTTAGAGATAATAACCACAGTAAATATTTGGAGCATTTCCTTTTTTTCTCTAAGGGTACATATGTTTTTGAATTTTTGTTACAAAACTAGAATCATATGTATTTACAGATTAGCCATGTGCTTTTTTCCCCCTTCTCAACATTATATTGTTGGCATTTTCCAAAGTCACTACATAGTTTTTGAAAAGATGATTTTTAGTGATTATGGCAAGTACTATAAGCCATTTACAATTATTTTCATAACCGGTATATTTAGCCTTTCACCATATTTTATATTTCCTTATTGTTTCTCACCCTGTCTTCTTCCCCCCTCCTTTTTGTTTTATAATATCTACTGTTTCCTTTGCTTTTCTTTTCCTTAGAGAATCTAAAGGCATTTATTACTCCACATTTGTCCCAAAAAGAATTCACATTGCACTGCTCTGCTTCCCTTGCCACGTTTTTTTGCACCGGCCATCCCCACTGCCAAGAATGTCCTTCCCCTGTCAAAATCCTTCTCAGCCTCCAAACCTCTATAAGGTCCTCACATTCATTCAGTCAATGCATATTCTCTGAGGACCTGCAGCTGGCCAGGCACTGTGGCCATCAGGAGTAAAGCAGTAGCTATGACTAAGGCCCTAACCTAGACAAACTCAATTGAAGCCTCTCAATCTTTCCCCAGTTTGCTCTTCCTTTGGTGTGCTCATAAAATTCTGTTTGTGCACCTATTTTAACTCTTACAATATTATTTTAATGTTTTCTGGACTCTGAAAGACCTGTTCAGTGCCTTACCACCGTATTCTTCAGGATTCTCCCAGAAACAGGTCACAGCTCACCAATGACTGCATCTGTCCATTGAGAGGTGGAGCTAATGACCTTGGAGTTCAGTGGCAGTGTTTTCTAAACCTGAAAGTGGGGCACTTGGTTTGACAAATCCAAGAGAACACTTGCAGAATCTCTAAGAGACTTTGGAACTAATTTCTATCATGCTGGGGCTATAATTAGTGCAAACAGCACCTTGTGAGAAGTAGGAAAAGGCGCCTAGACCAGACACAGCAGCATGGGTGCTCAGTCTGGCTGGAGGAAGGCTGGGTTCCATCCCAGCTCAGCCCTCCTCCGTAGACCACGACACTTTCCGCCCATCTCTCTCCTCCCCTCCTCCACCTCACAAACTGACCTACCTGGCTCTTTCCCATCTCCCATTCAGGCCACAAGGCAGTCACATACACATGGGTCCCATGTCTCTTTTTCTAGGTCAGTCTGTCTGCTCTCAGCCACTGCACCCTCTGACTCAACAACTTCCTCTTTGCAAATTTCCTCTTTGCCCTGGGGAAACATCAGCCATCTCTGGCCCATGCTTCCTTGGACACAGCCTAGGTGGCTCTCAGAAGAGCACAGTTAGAGCTGACTGGCTCCCTCCTCTCCACCCAAGACCCACAGGGGAAGTCCCTGCTCCCTGGCTGTCTTCTCTTATTTAACTCACTCTCGCTGATTCCCCTGGAGGGGGACGATACTCAGCCCCTGAGTGAAAAAGGAGACACAGACACACAGACACACCAATTAAACACAGAACCAGGGGAAATGCGTCAGCAAGACCAGTGGTTTTTGCATTACCCAGTCCCCTCTACTGGCAAACTCCTCTCCCTGTGTGTGTATGTGCATGTGTGGTGTGCACACAGGTGTATACTGGAAGGAGAGAGACTTTGGGAAAGGGATATAGTATCTGAGCTGAAAAACCCCCACTTGGATCACACATGTGAACTTTCTATCAAGATGGGAATTCTTTACTAGACTACAGATAGAGGTACATTTTCTGCTGTGTCCACACCATCTGAGCAAAGATAGAACACATATGTTCTCAACAGTCCTGTGTCCTCCCACCCCAAGCTGGCATCTCCACCCCTTCCTGCCCCCTCCCTCACACTGTACTCACCACTACCCTTCACAAGCATCACCACATCCTCACTTCTTACACACAGACTGCACCTATGGATAGACTCGTGCAGGTGCTGGGCCTTCGGAGAACGACAGAAATTCTTCTCACCTCTGCGCTTAGGAGGAGACACAGCAAAGCCTCTGGCTGCCTCAGCCCATAGGTGGGGGAGAGTATGAAGGTTTGAGGCAAGGGCCAGTCCTAGAGTCCAGACGCTCCGGGAAATGTCACAGGCCCACCTGAGAGCATGGGCAGAGGGCCTCACTGGTGCTCCAGGCTGGCCCGCAGCCCAGAGCTAAAGGAGGTTCTGGGCCCCATAAGACAACCCTTCTAACTACAGGTCCAGGTGAGCTTTAGAAAGTTAATTGTACATGGGAGTTTGCTGGGTTGTCTTTTCCTCCTTCTTTCCAGACTCTGAGACCTCTGGGGATCCATCAAGAAATCATAGGTCAAGTAAGTTTGGTGTTATGGAGTCTCAGTAGCTAGTTCTAAGGGGGAAAAAAAACATGGAAAAAAGGCAATGGGGAGAAGTAGGGTTGCTGAGAAAGGTTTCTTCCCTCAACCTAATCTACAGACGGTCAGGGGTGCAGGCTCTGGCCCCGTGCTAAGTGCAGTGCTGGGGCAGGATGCTGCAGGAAGGCCCAGGGTGGAGAAGGGAGGTGAAGATGCAGAGCAGGCTGCAGGGAAGCACTAGGGGCCGGGGCTGGAGGGGATGAGGAGAAGGAAGGTGATAGAAGCTGGCAAGCATTCTGCCCTCCACTCTTGCTCTTCATGAGCTCTGCACTGCGGCCCCATCTCCTGCCTCTGACCTATCAGAAGAGGGAGCCTCCAGAGCCCTCTCCTCGCTGCCCATCAGTGGCTCTTCCTCCCCCTTTAGGCTGCGGCCTGGCTCAGACTTCAGCTCCTCCAGTGCCACAGAGTCCTGGCGAGATTTTCTTCTACCAAAGAAAGTAGTGAGCGAGGGCCGCTGGCCAGACCCCTCCCCATTGGGGACCCCAGAACCCTTGTCGTCCCCAGGCCCTCCCATTGTCACTGCCACGGTCCCCTCATCAGAGACCTGGGCAGGCCCAGCCCAGGCATCTACCACCCCATTGCGCTTTCCATCTCTGTTTAGCGTCAGTACCCCAGTGCGCTGCTTCTGCCGCTGGCGCCATAGTAGGAGCAGAACTATGAGGATAAGGACCACCAGCAGGGCCACAAGCACAGCCACCAGCAGCATTTTGTTTGACCTCTCATCTGGATTTGGGGAGGGCCTAATGATAGGAGTAATCACTGTGGATATTTTTACACCAGCCCCATGGGAAGTCTCCACAGAGCTAGTTGTCATGCTGATGGTAGGTCCACTGGTCCCATGGGAGGTCTCCAGAGGGTTAGTTGCCATGGTAACAGGAGGTCCACTGGCCCCATGGGAGGTCTCCAGAAAGCTAGTTACCGTGTTCATAGGGGGTCCATTTGTTCCATTGGTGATTTCCAGAGAGTCAGTTGTCATGATTCCACCAGTCACAGTGTAGGATACTGTTGTGGAGACAGCAGGGTCACTGGCTACATTCAAGGTTTCCAAGAGCACTGATGAATTTTCAAGGGAAACAGTTTGGGTGGGACGTTCCTCATCAATGGAAGTTCCAAGAGAGGACAACTCATTGGTCATAAAGGGAGTTGAAAGTGGGTTTGAGATCGGCCCTCCAGTGCTCCCAATGTTGGAGTCCTTTTCTGAGGTGAAGGCCTCATAGTTATTCAAGGCTGAAGAAGCAAAAGTCCCTTCAGGGCTGAGTGTGACTGGCGGCAAAGTTGTCTGGCTGCCCAGAGCCTCTGGGCTCACCACCAGGGCCAAGAAGAGGAGAAGCAGGGCCATTTCCAGGGCAACAGGCATGAACAGAAGTTAGGACCTGAGGTGAGAGGGAGTTGGAGAAACAGAACACATGGGAGCTGGGTTGAGGGGACCTGCCAGGCCCTCCCCTCCTGCCCACTTCCCTGCCAACGGCCATGCCCAACTTGTGGTTTAACGGCTTTTTCCACCCTTGCTTTTACTATTATCAGAAATAACAAGAGAACAGATGTTGGCAGCTGCCCCATCAGCCCCATCCCAGGGCCCCTCCAAGCCCTGGCAGCTCTTGACTCCAGCAATAGCCACCCCTCCTGGTCTCCCGTGCTCTTGTGCAGCCCCGTGACATCTGATCCTCTTTTTCCATCACCTGTCAGGGCTTTTTCAAGCCATAGGCACCTTCCCAGGTCCACTGTGGCCTCTGTCCCACCAGGTCACACCCCCTTACCAACTCAGTTGATTAGGACACAGGGCTGGGTTCAGGCCACTCCAACTCCTCCTGAGGCTGGGGCAGGACTGAGGCGGCAGGGCCCCAAGGGGAAAGGAAGTGGGCTTGGCTCCACCCACCCCACCCCTGCATCCTGCCCCACCCGCCCTGCTCCCGCAGCTGCCATGTGAGGAGAGCACCCTTACCTGCTCCTTCTGGGGTCTGGCATGGTGCTGGGGGCTTCTGAGGCTCATTTGAGGCAGGAGAGGATGTCGGGGGGCTGCACTAGGGATTCCTGGGTCTTAGTTGGGGAATGGAGAGCAAGAGGTGACTCTGGGGCAGGCTAGAGTCAGAGCTGGAGTAATAGGAATATGCACTTGAGAACTCGGGGTGCAGAGGAAGAGACAAGAGGGTGGTTTCCTTTGCATTTGTGGTCCCCTGTTAGGACAGGACCTGGGTGGCACCATTTCCTGTCCCAAGAGCTCCCAAGAAGTATTAGGGCAGGGGGGAAAGCCCCCGAGCCTAGCTGGGGACCGTGAGAGCCTTCACAGACTGGTGAGGCCTTGATTGCATCATAAGGAGCTGTGGGTCACCCTAATGGCTCTCAGTAGCATGCTTCACTAAACCAAGGTGGTTACTAAGCACTGCATATGTTATGACCTTATTTTTGTAAAAAATATAAAAAGAGGAGGCTAGGCGCAGTGGTTCATGCCTGTAATCTAGTACTCTGTGAGGCCGAGACAGGTGGATTGCTTGAGCTCAGGAGTTCCAGACCAGCCTGAGCAAGAGCAAGACCGAGTCTCTACCAAAAATAGAAAAACTGAGAAACTGAAGCAAGAAGATTGCTTCAGCTCAGGAGTTTGAGGTCGCTGTGAGCTATGATGCCATGGTACTCTACCAAGGGTGACAAAGTGAGACTCTGTCTCAAAAAGAAAGAAAGAAGAGAAGAAGGGAGGGAGGGAGGGAAAAAGGGGGGAAGGGAGGAAGGAAGGAAGGAAAAAAATATGTAAAGTTGTAGGGATCTGGATGGAAAATAAGAAATATGTCTGCTGAGGGGTTAACCAAATAGTTTTTGGATAGGTGAGAGTAGGGAGTTCTTTATTTTCCTCTTTGACTGATTTTTGTTTCCTGACTTTCCTTTAATTAGTAAGCTTTAACCCTTGGTATAAGTATGTCTTGGGTCTTTGCCTTTTAAAAACAAAAACAAAAAAATCAGGCCAGGTGCTATGGCTCATCTCTGTAATTCTAGCACTTTGGGAGGCTGAGGCAGGAGGATTGCTTGAAATTAGGAGTTTGAGACCAGTCTGAGCCAGAGCAAGACTCCTGTCACTAAAGAAAATTTTAAAAGTATCCAGTCATGGTGGCATTGCCTGTAGTTACAGCTACCATGGAGGCTGAGGCAAGAAGATCGCTGAGCACAGGAGTTTGAATCCAGACCAGGCAACACAGAAAGACTCCATCCCTAAAATAAATCTTTTTTTTTTTTTTTTGAGACAGGCCTCAAGCTATCCCCCTGGGTAGAGTGCCATGGCTTCACAGCTCACAGCAACCTCCAACTCATGGGCTCAAGCGAGTCTCCTGCCTCTGCCTCCCAAGTAGCTGGGACCACAGGCGCCCACCACAACGCCCGGCTATTTTTTTTTTTTTTGGTTGCAGCCGTCATTGTTGTTTTGGCGGCCTGGGTTGGATTCGAACCTGCAACCTTAGGTGTATGTGGCTGGCGCCTGAGCCACTTGAGCCACAGGCGCCGAGCCACCTAAAATAAATCTTGACAATTTTTTTTTTTTAAGAGACAGAGTCTTACTTTGTCACCCTCGGTAGAGTGCTGTAGCATCACAGCTCACAGCAACCTCCAGCTCTTGGGCTTAGGTGATTCTCTGGCCTCAGACTCCCAAGTAGCTGGGACTAAAGGCACCTGCCATGACACCCGGCTATTTTCTTGTTGCAGTTTGGCCAGGGTGGGGTTTGAACCCACCACCCTCAGTATATGGGGCCAGCGCCCTACTCACTGAGCTACAGGTGCCGCCCAATCTTAACAATTTGGGGGGGGGGTGCCTGTGGCTCAGTGGGTAGGGCGCCAGCCCCATATACCAAGGGTGGCGGGTTCAAACCCCACCCTGGCCAAACTGCAACAACAACAAAAAAATAGTCAGGGGTTGTGGTGGGTGCCTGTAGTCCCAACTACTCAGGAGGCTGAGGCAAGAGAATCGCCCAAGCCCAGGAATTAGAGGTTGCTGTGAGCAGTGTGATGCCACAGCACTCTACCAAGGGCAATAAAGTTAAGACTCTGTCTCTACAAAAAAATAAATAAATAAATAAGTCTTAACAATTTTTTAAAAATCAGTCCAGGCACAGTGGCTCATATCTATAATCCTAGCACTCTGGGAAGCTGAGGCAGGAGGATTGCTTGAGCTGAGAAATATGAGAACAGCCTGAGAAAGAGTTCATCTCTACTAAAATAGAAAAACTAGCCAGGTGTGGTGGCCCTCACCTGTAGTCCCAGTTACTTGGAAGGTTGAGGTGGGAGGATCACTTAAATCCAGGAGTTTGAGGTTGCTGTGAGCTAGGCTGATACCACAGCACTCTAGCCTGGGCAACAGAGTAAGGCTTTGTCTCAAGAAAAAAAAAAATTTTAATGAAAACTGATTTTTATATTGTAAAAGCAATACATGTGCTGAAAAAAGATTAAAACAGATGGACATGGTGACTGTTTTAATTTTTTAAAACTCTGGGAGGCCAAGGCGGGTGGATTGCTTAAGCTCAGGAGTTCAAGACCAATCTGAGTAAGAGCAAGACCCTGTCTCTACTAAAAATAGAAAAACTGGGCAGTGCCCATAGCTCAGTGGGTAGGGCACTGACCATATACACCAAAGTAGGCCTTTGCTGAAATGTCTTTACCTGGCCACCCTATTTAAACTCATACCCCCTCCCCAGGCCTGCACCCCTGCTACCTTTCTGTTTACCTCTTACCTTCTGGGAGACTGTGATTGACTTCCTTGCTCTGTCCTTCCCTTCACTCTGGCATGGCCTAGTGGCTGTGCAGTCTGCTCACACTGTGCCCACAGCACCAGGAAGGTACTTAGAATACAGTAGGCACTGATGTTTATTATGGACGGATGATTTCTCTGGCTGCAAGAAGGAAGAGACCATCAGGTAGAAGAACTGTGTGAGGGCTCCGTGCCCATAGCTCAGTGGTTAGGGTGCCAGCCACATACACTGGGGCTGGCAGGTTGGAACCCAGCCTCCGCCTGCTAAACACAATAACAACTACAACAACAACAACAAAAATATAGGCATGGTGGGCCCCTGTAGTCCCAGCTACTTGGGAGACTGAGGCAAGACAATCACTTAAGCCCAAGAGTTTGAGGTTGCTGTGAGCTGCGCCACCACAGAGAGCAACAGAGAGCAACATAGTGAGACTCTGTCTCAAAAAAAAAAGAACTGTGTGAGCAAAGATGAGGAGACAGTATGGGGTGGGCCGCAGGTGGGGAGTGGGGAGGCTGGGCATCCCTGGACCATGAAAGCCCTGCCAGACCAGCCTTGTGGAGGTTCTCAGAGGTCACTAGAGAAAACCAGAGCTTTGCGGGACTCCTAAGATAATAGCCCTGCCCTCCCCAGGACCCAGTTCCCTGCAAGCAGGTCTTTGAGGAGCTGTTCCTAGCCAGACACCAAGGTAAACAGGAGTTGGAGGAAACCTGGGGCCAGGAACACCACAGAAGATAGGTCAGGGCAGCAGAGGGCATCACCTACCGTCTGGGTGGCCTTGACACTCTCTGCCTCAGTTCTCCATCTGTAAAATAGGCATAATAATACTATTTTTCAAAGTTCTTGGATGGATTAGACTGTGTGAGGGTCCTCAGTAAGAGCCTTACAGAAAGTCCTGGCTGCTATTTCCAGAGAGAGGGGCTGCTGTGGAGCGTGACTACTCTGTCCAAGCCCCTGTTAGAAAGCCGGCCTCAGGGCAGCACCTGTGGCTTAGTGGGTAGGGCGCTGGCCTGCCCTGACCAAACAGCAACAACAACAAAAATAGCCGGATGTTGTGGTGGGCGCCTATGGTCCCAGCTACTCTGGAGGCTGAGGCAGGAGAATTGCCTAAGCCAGGAGTCCTCAAACTTTTAACCAGGGGGCCAGTTCACTGTCCCTCAGACCATTGGAGGGCAGAACTGTGGGCCCCGGGACGAGTTGGCTGCTAAGCAGGACAGGCAGCAGCAGCAAAAACACCCAGCAGGCCAAATAAATGTCCTAGGCAGGCCACATGTGGCCTACGGGCCATAGTTTGAGGACACCTGGGCCCTAAACCCAGGAGTGGGACGTTGCTGTGAGCTGTGTGATGCCATGGCACTCTACCAAGGGCAATGAAGTAAGACTCTGTCTCTACAAAAAAAAAAAAGAAAGCCGGCCTGGGAAGCTCAGCACCAACAGAATATACAGATGACCACCTCCCTACACTGACCACCTGCTTAAGTTGACCTAATTTTCATAGACTGGACATGCACCACATATACTCATCAGGACAGTAGGCCTAGTTACTTATGTTGACCACCTCTGTGTATTAACCAGTTTGTTACCGTCCCTCAAGTGGTCAACTTACAGAGGTTCTGATGTATTTGTTCTAGCCAACTCATAGCAGACCCCTTTCATAGAGCACTTACTACAAAGGCCTTAAAAAATGTAAATATGTATGTCTTGAAACCAACAGCTCTCTGTAGGGCAAGAGCCATTCCTCTGAATTGCATCAGGAAGGCCTTGCCTCTTGGTGAAGGATAAAGAGAGAACCCTAACTTCCCTCATTGCCAGGGAGCAGTGGCCTCGCCATGCACAGTTGCACACTGAGCGACCCTTGTCTCTTTTTCACTTCTCCCACCCTTCTGAGCTCTGCTCCCGCTCCTTCGTGCTTCCTTGAAAAGACTCAAACTCCAGCATAAACCAGAAAGGAGCTCAGCTCTTTCCCCACCATCAGTAGTTACTGAATAAAATGTTTTCACCACTTTAACTACGTCTGGCTGTGTTCACCTTTGACACTATTTGTTTTGTTTTGTTTTGCTTTTTGGAAAGAGAGTTTCACTATGTTGCCCTTGGTATAGTGCTGCAGCTTCACAGCTTACAGCAACCTCAAACTCTTAGGCTTAAGTGATCTCTTGCCTCAGCTTCCCAAGTAGCTGGGACTACAGGCGCCCACCACAACGCCCAGCTATTTTTTTGTTACCGTTGTCATTGTTGTTTTAGTTGGCCCAGGCTAGGTTCGAACCCACCAGCCTTGGTGTATGTGGCCAGCGCCCTACCCACTGAGCCCTGGGTGCCGCCACCTTTGACACAGTTAATTCCCATTCTGATCTTCCAGGGCCTACGGCCCTTTCTTCTCATCTGCAATCCTCTTAAGAAACAGGACTGATAAGTCACACAGTCCTGTCTTTGGGGGAATATCCATCTGGTCAGAAAAGAGATGTTTATATATGAACTTATTCATTGAAAAGTACTGTTAGGGTGGTGGTGTGAGCCTGTAGTTCCATCTGCTCAGGAGGTTGAGGTAAAAGGGTCATGGAGACCAGGAATTTGAGGCTGCATTGACCTAAGATGACATCCTAGCATTTTAGCTAGGGTGATAGTGAGGCCCTGTCTCTTAAAAAACAAACTAACAACCCCCTGTTAAAAGATATTGGTTTTTTGAGACAGAATCTCACTTTGTCACCCTCAGTAGAGTGCTGTAGCATCATAGCTCACAGCAACCTCAAATTCTTGGGCTTAAGCGATTCTCTTGCCTCAGCCTCCCAAGTAGCTGGGACTACAGGCACCCGCCACAACACCCAGCTATTTTTAGAGATGAAGTCTCACTCTGGCTCAGGCTGGTCTCGAACCTGCCAAGTGCTGGGATTACAGACAGGAGCCACTGTGCCCAGCCCCACCAAAGGATATTATCATTGTTGGTTATGTTCACAAGATCTTGCCTCTAAAAATAAATTAAAAATTAAACTTTAAGAAAGGAAAAGCATTATTTCTTAGTTTTTATCAAAGTAATGTGTATTATAAATAGTAATCATCCTATCCCTTCCCCTCAAGTCATGGTCTCAGAAAGGAGCCATTTTTAATGCTGTTAAATTTTTCTAATCTCAGTTGTGTTAGGTCCATACTCCTAAGCAATATGCTAATTCTACTTTTTCTTGAGTATCCATTTTGACTGCCCTAATCTCCCACGAACATTTGAACCTCTGGCCCTGCCCCATCCCCACTGCACCTGCTAGGTCAGTTAAATCACTCTTTTCAGGACCTTTGTAACTTAAAATAATGGTGACACCTGTAGTTCAGTGGGTAGGGCGCCAGCCACATACACCAAGTCTGGCGGGTTTAAACCCGGCCCAGGCCTGCTAAAAAACAATGACAACTGCAACAACAAAAAAAAAATAGCTGGGCGTTGTGGCAGGTGCCTGTAGTCCCAGCTACTTGGGAGCTGAGCCAAGAGAATTACTTAAGCCCCCAAATTTGAGGTTGTTGTGAGCTGTGATGACACCACATTCTACCGAGGGTGACGTAGTGAGAATCTGTCTCAATAATAAGAATAATAATACCTCTCTGGCCAGTAGGGGTGGCTCAACACCTGAAATCCTAGCACTCTGGGAAGTTGAGGCAGGAGGATTACTGGAGCTCAGGAGTTTGAGACCAGCCTGAGCAAAAGCAAGACCTCCGTCTCTACGAAAAAGAGAAAAATTACTCAAGCACTGTGGCCATAGTCCCAGCTGCTCTGGAGGCTGAGGCAGGAGGATCGCTTGAGCCCAGGAGTTTGAGGTTGCTGTGAGCTAGGCTAAAGCCATGGCACTCACTCTAATCCAAGCAACAGAACAAGATTCTGTCCCCCACAAAGACAGCAAGTACAGTAGTTAAATGAGTGGACTTAGGCCAGACTTCCTGGGGCCAGACCCAGACTCAGTGACTTCCCTGTCTCTGTATGACCTTGGGCAACAAAGTAAGCTTTCTGTGCCGTCAGTTGGCTCATCTGTAAAAACAGGATTAGGATAACAGTCTCTGCCAGGCACTGTTGTTGTGGGGATTAAATGAGTTAAGACATGCGGAGGCATTGGAACAGTGCCCAGCACTCCTAAGAGCCAGATAAATATTGCCTTAATAAATTTTTGTCATTTTGTGACTTAAAGATAGCGGTTTCCCTTCCCTTATCTCTTTTCTGTCCAATTTTTGTTATCTGTACGTTTACTTTTATGTTGCTCATGGTAGAAAATATTGGCATTCTCTTGCTCATATTGTCTAGAACTACACTACCCAATATAGCAGTCACTGGCTACTTTCATTTACATTAATTACAATTAAATAAGATTTAAAACTCAATTCCTGGTTCAGCGCCTGGGGCTCAAGTGGCTAAGGTGCCAGCCACATACTCCTAAGGTGGCGGGTTCGAATCCAACCCGGGCCCACCAAACAACAATGATGGCTGCAACCAAAAAATATCCAGGCATTGTGGCAGGTGCCTGTGGTTCCAGCTGCTTGGGAGGCTGAGGCAGGAGACTCGCTTGAGTCCAGGAGTTGGAGGTTGCTGTGAGCTGTGATGCTACAGCACTCTATCCAGGGGGACAGCTTGAGGCTCTGTCTCAAAAAAAAAAAACAAAAACTGAATTTCCTCAGTTGCAACTATCCAGCCATATTGTAAGCACTCAAAAAGCACATGCAGCTAGTGGCTATCATATTGAACAGCACAGATAAAGAATATTTCCATAATCTCAGATATTTGTGATCAACATTATCTGGCCTACAGTTTGAGTCTAAAAATGGAAAGTGATAAATTCTATTTTCTTTTAAGAGTATATAAATAGAGTTTGGTATAATGGCTCACACTGGTAATCCTAGCACTCTGAAAGCTTCAGGTAGAAGATAGCTTGAGCTCAGGAATTGCAGACCAGCTTGAGTAGGAGCAAGACCCCATCCATACAAAAAATAGAAAAATTAGCTGGGCATGGTGGTGGGTACTGGTAGTTCCACCTACTCAACAGGCTGAGGCAGGAGAATCAGGTGAGCCCAGGAATTTAGGTTGCAGTGAGCTATGACTTCACTGCACTCTAGCCCAGGCAAAAGAGTGAGATTTTGTCTCAAAAAAAAAAAATAAATAAAAGTATTTATTTATTGGTCTTTATTGGCCTCTTGGGTTGATCCACTGGATCTCTCTGGTGAGGACTACTCATTGTATGGGATAATGGACTAGGCCAATGCCCAGTCCCCCAATGATATGTTTTCCTCCAGGAACATGGTTGCATTGCATTTCCCAGCCTCCTTTGCAGTTGGTGGGGTCATATGACTAAGTTTTCACCAATAGAAATAATAGGTCTTTATTCCAACATTGTTACTAATACAGTATCATAGATTTTTTTTGTGTTTGTTTGCTTTTGCAATTTTTTGGCCAGGGCTGGGTTTGAACCCACCACCTCTGGTATATGGGGCCAGCGCCCTACTCCTTGAGCCATAGGCACTGCCCCGTAGTTTGAATTTCTAAGAATTTGGTCTTGTGCTCTAATTATTTCTTTTTCCTAACACTCTATTTTTATTTTAAGGAAGCAATATCTTCTCAAATTTCACTAAGTATATCAGATTTTTATTTCTTTTTCTTTATAAATTCTGTTTCTTCCAGGATTATTTTTCATGTTTTACCTACTTATATGCTTCTGGCTACAAATAACTAAAAATCCAACCTATAGGAAGCCCACAGAATGTGGTGGATGGGGTTCACAGACTGTCCATCTGCCTCTTGCAAGGCCTCAATAATCTCATGTGTGCTCTTCCTCCCTGCTCTCCCGCCACCCCGCATTGTTGTAATTATCCTGGGTCCAGTTCCTCTCAGAGTTGTAGGATGTCTCCCTAACCATGGCTAGTGGGAGGGAGAAGTCATTGCCCCTGTTTCTCTTTTAAAAGTCAGGAAGGAGGCTTGGCACCAATAGTATAGTGGTTAGGGCACCGGCCACATACACTGAGGCAGGCAGGTTCAAATCTTGCCCAGGCCTGCTAAACAACAATGACAATTGCAACAAAAACGAAGATGGGCATTGTGGCAGGCACCTGTGGTCCCAGCTGCTCAGGAGGCTGAGGCAAGAGGATTGCTTAAGCCCAAGAGTTTGGGGTTGGGCTCGGCGCCTATGGCTCAAGTGGCTAAGGCGCCAACCACATACACCTAAGGTGGCGGGTTCAAATCCAGCCCGGGCCCGCCAAACAACGATGGCTGCAACTGAAAAAAAATAGCCAGGCATTGTGGCAGGTGCCTGTGGTCCCAGCAACTTGGGAGGCGGAGGCAGGAGACTCACTTGAGCCCAGGAGTTTGAGGTTGCTGTGAGCAATGTCACAGCACTCTACCCAAGGGGACAGCTTGAGGCTCTGTCTCAAAAAAAAAAAAAAAAGAGTTCGAGGTTGCTGTGAACTATGATGCCACAGCACGCTACTGAGGGTGACATAGCGAGACTCTGTCTCAAAAAAAAAGAAAAAGAGGGCAGCACCTGTGGCTCAGTGAGTAGGGTGCGGCTTCATATACGGAGGGTGGAGGGTTCAAACCTGGCCCTGGCCAAACTGCAACAAAAAAATAGCTGCACACTGTGGTAGTCATCTATAGTCCCAGCTACTCGGGAGGCTGAGGCAAGAGAACCACCTAAGCTCAGGAGTTGGAGGTTGCTGTGAGCTGTGTGACGCCATGGTACTCTACCAAGGGTGATAAAGTGAAACTCTGTCTCTACAAAAAAGAAAAAAAGTCAGGAAGGACCCAGCCCAGTAACTCATGCCTGTAATCCCAGCACTCTGAGAGCATGAGGTGGGAGGATCACTTCTGTCTAGGAGCAACAGAGTGAGACTCTGTCTAAAAAAAGGAGGAGAGGAGAGGAGAAAGGAAAGGAAAGGAGTATGATATTATCTTTTAAATAAATTTAAAAAGCAAAAAAGAATGTCAGAAAAGAGAACCAAGAAAATAGAAGAAGAAGAATGATCAAAGAAATATTATAAAATAACTTCACTCAGATGAAAAACATGCCCTTTCTAGCTGAAAAGCCCACCCAATGAAAGAAAGCCAATGCCCAGGCAAATCAGAACCCCAAAGATGTTTGTTATGACTTATCTCTTTCCTAAGGAACAGGAAGCAGCTGATGATGAGGTTAACATAAGTGAAGGTATAAAATTCTAAACCTAAGAAGGGATTAATTGAGTCACCAACTCCACATTTAGCTCTGACTTTCTTGGGGCTGGCCCCCAAAGTGAAAATTTGCATGAATTCTTACAGTCTAAAAGGAAGAAACATAGTAGTTCCTTAGAGAAGTCCAGTGCTTTCCTGGCACGCACTTCTAAAATTAATTTCCAAATAGCTGGACATTGTGGCAGGTGCCTGTAGTCCCAGCTACTCGGGAGGCTGAGGCAAGAGAATCACCTAAGCCCAAGAGGGGGAGGTTGCAATGAGCTGTGACAACACAGCACTCTACTCAGGGTGACAGAGTGAGACTCTGTCTCAAAAAAAAATACTAATAGGGCGGCGCCTGTGGCTCAGTGAGTAGGGCGCCAGCCTCATATACCAAGGGTGGTGGGTTCAAACCCGGCCCTGGCCAAACTGCAACAAAGAAATAGCCCGGGTGCTGTGGCGGGAGCCTGTAGTCCCAGCTACGTGGGAGGCTGAGGCAGAATAATCACCTAAGCCCAAGAGCTGGAGGTTGCTGTAAGCTGTGACACAACAGCACTCTACCAGGTGACAAAGTGAGACTCTGTCTTTAAAAAAATAATAATAATAGGCGTGGTTGTCCGTGCAGGATGGTTGCTGCGGGCAACTGTGGCAGGCCCAACAGCTACCACTCCTCACTTGCCTCCTGTTACACCAGCCTGGAGATGTGCTTCGTGTTCAGCGACATTGGGCTTGCCTATCACAGATGAACAAATCCAAAAGATGAAATCAAACCTGGACAATATCGACTTTAAAATGGCAGCTGAATAAGAGAAATGATTACAACACGATGTGATGGCTCATGTGCACACATTTGGTCACTGCTGTCCAAAGCTGCAGGCATTATTCATCTAGGGGCTACCTCCTGCTATAGTATAATACAGACCTGATTATTCTTAGAAATGCATTTGACCTGCTTCTGCCAAAGTTTGCCAGAGTGATCTCTTGGCTTGCGAACTTTGCTAAAGAACGAGCTGATCTACCCACATTAGGTTTCACACATTTTTTTCAGCCTGCTCAGCTGACAATAGTTGGGAAACATTGCTGTCTTTGGATTCAGGATCTTTGCATTGATCTCCAGAACTTAAAGCATGTCCAGGATGACCTGTGCTTCTGGGGAGTGAAGGGCACCACTGGTACTCAGGCTAGCTTCTTGCAGCTCTTCAAAGGTGATCACCAAAAGGTAGAACAGCTTGACAAGATGGTGACAGAAAAGGCAGGATTTAAGAGGAGTTTCATTATCACAGGTCAGTCCTATACACGAAAAGTAGATATGGAAGTTCAGTCTGTGCTGGCTAGCTTGGGGGCATTGCACTGACATACGGCTTCTGGCAAACCTCAAGGAGATGGAGGAACCCTTTGAAAAACAGCAAATTGGCTCAAGTGCGATGCTGCATAAGCAGAACCCCATGTGCTCAGAAGGGTACTGCAGCCTTGCCCATCACCTGATGACCCTTGTCATGGACCTACTGCAGACCACACATGTGCAATGGTTTGAACGCACACTGGATGATAGTGCCAACTGATGTATCTATTTGGCTGAGGCATTTCTTATTGCAGATACTATATTGAATATGCTACAAAACATTTCTGAAGGATTGGTGGTGTACCCCAAAGTAATTGAATGGTGCATTCAGCAAGAGCTGCCTTTCATGGCTACAGAGAATATCATCATAGCCATGGTCAAAGCTGAGGGTAGCCGTCAGGATTGCCATGAGAAAATCAGAGTGCTCTCTTGGCAGGCAGCTGCTGTGGTTAAGCAGGAAGGGGGTGACAATGACCTCATTGAGCATATCCAGGCTGATGCCTACTTCAGTCCCATTCACGCCCAGTTGGACCATTTACTGGACCCTTCTTCTTTCACCGGTTGTGCAGCCCAACAGGTACAGAGATTCTTAGAAGAGGAAGTTTATCCCCTGTTAAAACCATATGAAAATGTGATGGAGGTGAAAGCAGAATTATGTCTACAGAGCAAGAAAAGAATTAAACAAAAACTCATTGTTAAAAAATAATAATAATAAATTAATTTTCATATGAGAACGTACCTCTTGACAGTTGATATCATGGATTTGGCGGCTGAGGGGCAAGTCATCAGTTATGGGTAAGAGCCTAGACATTGTCAGACAGACTAGGCTGAAAGTGGCCACCACTCATTAACTATGTGCACTCGGGAACATTTTGTTTGTTTTTTTTCACTTTGTCACCCTAAATAGCATGCCGTGGTGTCATCACAGCAACCTCAAACAACTGGGCTCAAGAGAATCTCTTGCCTCAGCCTCCCAAGTAGCTGGGACTATAGGTGCCCGCTATAACGCCTGGCTAGTTTTTCTATTTTTTTAGTAGAGACGGGGTTTTACTCTTGCTCAGGCTGGTCTCCAACTCCTGAGCTCAAGTAATCCTGCCTCGGTTTCCCAAAGTGCTAGGATTACAGGGGCAAGCCATCTTGCCTAGTCTACCGTGCCTACCCTGGGAACATTTTTGAATCTCAGTTTTCCTCACCTTTAACATAAAAATAGAGGCCGGGCACTTTGGCTCACACCTTTAATCCCAGCACTCTGGGAGGCCAAGGGAGGTGGATTCCCTGAGCTTACAAGTTCCAGACCAGCCTGAGCCAGAGAGAGACCCTGTCTCTAAAAACAGCTGGGTGTTGTGGTGGGCACCTGTAGTCCCAGCTACTCGGGAGGTTGAGGCAAGAGAATCACTTAAGGTCAAGAGTTGGAGGCTGCTGTGAGCTGTGACGCTGCTGCTCTCTACCAAGGCGACAAAGTAAGACTCTTTGTCAAAACAAATAGATAAATAAATAAATTTTTTAAATAAAATAAAAATAGAGTTATCTACCTCACAAAATTATGTGCTCATTTATTCCACAAATACAGTAACCTCCATAGTTTTTGTTTGTTTGTTTGTTTTGGCCAGGGTTGGGTTTGAAGCCACCACCTCCGGCATGTGGGGCCAGTACCCTACTCCTTTGAGCCACAGGCACCGCCCAGTAACCTCCATAGTTAACCACTTCCCTACATTGACCACCTCCTTATGTTGACCTAATTTTCATAGATAGGACATGTACATCGTATGCACATATCAGCACAGTAGGCTTAGTTCCTTATGTTGACCACTTTATTATAGTCCCTCAGGTGGTCAACTTCAGAGGTTCTACTATATTTGTTGAACACCAACTGTGTGTCAGGCATAATTAACCAAATAAAGTCTTAGTCACTTATTCTCTGAGAGGTGGACCTTCTCTAGAGTGCGCAGACTCTAAACAAACATGTGATGCAGGTACTATGGAGAAATATAGGCAGGAAAGGGGGAAGAGGAAATACCCCCTTTCTATTGTATTTAGGTTTCTATTGATCTAATTCAACCCATGGCTATAATTTAGAATGGTTAAAGGACTTAACTAGGGATTACTCAGCCCTGAAGCTCTAGGTTGTTTCTTAGCTGTGCTTTTGAGAAGATGTGCTCCTGGAGGTGTGATGGCATTCCGACATCTGGAGTCAGGGGAGATCTGTGTGCTTGGTGGAGCCTGAAGTAGGAAAAGTCATCACAGATTTCCAAAGCTGGAGGCCCTGGCTGCCCTGGTATGAACCAGTGCAGACATGATTTAGGGTCTGTCCCAGCCCCTGACCAGCTGATGGAGCACTCAGCACCACACCTCAGCAGCTTCCCTTCATTCCTCCAGGGCCAAGATTGGTGTCACCGACTCCTGGTACTTGCCCCAGCTCTCAATTGAAGGTAATGGTGCTGCCCCCTCCAGGACAGTTATAAAGTTAAATGAGAAAATATCAGTGAAATTACCCAACTCACCAAAAGATTTGGCACAGAGTTTATATTTTTTCTTTTCCTGCCTCAGCCTTTAAGAACTCAGCAAAGATCCCTCAAAAGGGACTTTTGGGGATCTCACTTGCCCCTGTATCTATTTATCTGTTCAGTTTGGTTTCAAGGAGTCAGGACCTTTCTTCCCTGCTCCCTTCCTAGTTTGGGTCATGTGTCTGGCAGTGGCTTCATCCTCCCCCACCCATCTGCAGCACCTGTCAGGTGGCCCCTCCTCTGCACTTCCAGCTCTGCTGAGTTTCAGCAACATAATTTCTTCCCTTTAACACTTTTAGCCCCCCAGGTAGTAACAGCTCCCCATGGTTGCTAGCTTCTTGGTGCTTCAACATTCCTTGTAGGTTCTTCTAACCATACTCGTATCTCTACAAGGAATCCTTATATTCAAGCCTCTAGAACTGTACTTTCCAATAGGACAACCATTAGCCACAAGTGGGTATTTTAATGTAAATGAATTAAAACTCTGGAGATGGACTCAGGAGGATCATGTGAAACCAGGAGTTCAAGACCAACTCGGACAATATAATCAGAGAGGCCCCTATCTCTAAAAACTAAATAAATAATAAAATTAAATGCAATTTAAAATGCATTTCCTCATTTGCACTAGCCACATTTTAAATGTTCAGTAGCCAAGGTGGCTAGTGGCTACTGTTTTGAACAGCACAGATTAGAAATTTCTATCATTTTGGAAGGTTCTATTTTTTTCTTTTTTTGTAGAGACAGAGTCTCACTTTATCGCCCTAGGTAGAATGTCGTGGCCTCACACTGTTCACAGCAACCTCCAACTCCTGGGCTTAGGCGATTCTCTTGCCTCAGCCTCCTGAAGTCTCCTGCCACAACGCCCAGCTATTTTTTTTTTTTTTGCAGTTTAGCTGGTCCGGGTTTGAACCTGTCACCCTCGGTATATGGGGCCAGCGCCCTACTCACTGAGCCACAGGCGCCACCCGGAAGGTTCTATTAAACAGAACTAGTCTAGCACCATCTGAATTGGATTCTTTTTCCTGCTAGGACTGATTGTACATGTTCACACATCTATTAGAACCAACACACTTTTATCTGCCTTACATATTTCAGAGTCTAACTTAAGTTGTCATGAATTCTTAACTTTTTTTCTTTTGTTCTTTTATTTCATTTTTTTGAGATAGTCTCACCCTGTTGCCCAGGCTAGAGTGCCATGACATCAGCCTACCTCACAGTAACCTCTCTCAGATTCAAGAGATCTTCCTGCCTCAGCTACCTGAGTAGCTAGGGCTATAAGAAGCTGCCACAATACCTGGCTAATTTTATCTATTTTTGGTAGAGACAGAGTCTTGCTCATACTCAGGCTGGTCTTGAATTCCTGAGCTCAAGGGATCCTCCCGCTTTGGACTCCCAGAGTGTTAGGATTATAGGCATCCCCACCATGCCCAGCCAATCCTCAACTATTCTAACAGGTATTCAAGATATAACGTCTAACCCGTATACATTGATGATGGGAATATGAAATGGCGTAACCACTCTGGAAAACAATTTGGCAGTTCTTTAAGATGCCAAACATAAAGTTACCAAACGACCCATAAATTTCACTTCTAGGTAGCTACCCAAGAGAATTAAAAAACACAAAACTCTGTACATGTTAGCAGGATTTTTTTTTTTTTGAGACAGAGTCTCACTATGTCACCCTTGGTAGAGTCCTGTGGCGTCACAACTCACAGCAACCTCAAACTCTTGGGCTTAAGCGATTCTCTTGCCTCAGCCTCCCAAGTAGCAGGAACTACAGGTGCCCGCCACAACGCCCGGCTATTTTCTGTTGCAGTTGTCATTGTTGTTTAGCTGGCCTGGGTGGAGCTCAAACCGGCCACCATCAGTATATGTGGCTGGCAGCGTAACCATTGTGCTGCAGGCGCCAAGCCAACACCATTTTTTTTTTCTTTTGCAGTTTTTGGGAGGCTAAGGCAGGAGGATCACTTGAGCCCAGAAGTCTGAGGTTGCTCTGAGCTATTAGGCCTCAGCAGTCAAGCCTGGGGCAACACAGTGAGACTTTAAAAAAAACCCAAAACAAACAAAACAACCCCCCCCTCAAGAAAACCCCAGCACCCCATGAGCCTAAGGATCACATAAATTTTCAGGAGAGGGAACAGAAGGGGATCTGGGAGGCCTCGGTGGAGGGGTCTGGAAGCAGGAGCCCCTACCCAAGACTGAGGGGCAGGAAGGGGTTCCTGGAGGAAATGATACCTGTATGAATGAATAGAAGTTAGGCAGAGAGAAGCGGGAAAACAACTCAGGAGGAGGCAAAAGGGCAGCCAACGCCTGGACGCAGCCAAGAGCTTGGGAGGAAGTTGCTGTAAGGCTCAGTGTGGCTGACATGAGGGGTACTGACACAGCCAGAGAAATGAACTCAGGTCTGTAAACTCTTGTTAAGAAAGCAGATTGCAGGGCCGGGAGAGGTGGCTCACGCCTATAATCACAGCACTTGGGAAGCCAAGGCGGGTGAATTGCCTGAGCTCACAGTTTGGAGACCAGCCCGAGCCAGAGCAAGACCCCCATCTCTAAAAATAGCCAGGCATTGTGGCAGGCACCCATAGTCCCAGCTACTTGGAAGGCTGAGACAAGAGAATCACTTAAGCCCAAGAGTATGAGGTTGCTGTGAGCTGTGACGCCATAGCACTCTACTGAGGGTGACTTAATGAGACTCTGTCTCAAAAATAATAATAATAGTAATGCTGGCTTGGCGCCTGTAGTTCAGTGGCTAAGGTGCCAGACACATACACCAGAGCTGGCAGTTTGGATCCAGCCCAGGCCTGCCAAACAACAATGACAACTACAATCAAAAAATAGCTGGGCATTGTGGCAGCACCTGTGGTCCCTGCTACTTGGGAGGCTGAGGCAAGAGAATTGCTTAAGCCCAAGAGTTTGAGGTTGCTGTGAGCTATGATGTCAAAGCACTCTATGAAGGGTGATAAAGTGAGACTCTGTCTCAAAAAAAACAAAGAAAGGAGATTTCAAACCTGCCAAGCTTTCTGCTCTGTCTCACCCATACTAGAGCACATTTGTGATGGCCCCACAGGCATCCAGTTTAGTGGGTACATGCGAGGGCAGTGGTCCCAGTGATTCAAATACTGAAATAGTTCCATACCCCAAGGAACCCTCCAGCCCTTCCCGGATCACTCTGGCCACTCCTTCACATATCAGCTCCTAAAGGGTTCACACCTGCATAACAGTAGTAACCCCCCCCCATGTTATCATAACGACTAAGGTATAGAAAACTTAACCTAGTTCAGTTGGCTTTTAATAAATGTTAGAAATTATTATTGTCCCCATGCCAACCTCAGGAACAATCAAACCAAAGCCCATTCCCCAGAAGACAAATCTCCAGGGGCTTCAGATAGATGTCATATATTCTGTCTCATTGTGGATACCAGATTAGTTGGTAGCAATGGGGTCACAGGGAGCCCATGGCCATGACTTTCAAGACCAGGACAATTGATGACCTTCTCCATGCCTGCCGCTGGCCCACGTTGCAGGCATGCTCACCAACACAGAGGAAGGTGCCCCCTGCTGACCTTTATGGGGAACTTCAAAGAGATTTGAAAAAAAAAAAAGATGTGCTGGGCATACTGGGGCTAGAAATGGGGCTGGATTGAGACATAGCATGGGGTAATCAAATGTCTAACTGGGACTTCCAACCAGAATGAAGTAACAGTGACTAGATACACCCATCTATGTAAACAATTAAAAAGCCACACAAAATCTAAGGCTTTGGGGCAATGGACACCAATAGCACAGGGTAGTGAGCCCTGAGAAGAGAGAAATAAATGAGGTAAGCCCCTGAACTGCCCAGCTTATGGCCTGGAGAGAATTTCCAGTCCTAGCACAGGAAGAGAGAACTCAAACAGAGCCTTGTAGTCTCCCTGAGTTGAAGAAACAGAGGTCAGATTTCAGCAAGATCAAGGCAGGTAGGATTCGCAGCAGAGTCATGGGAAATGCACAGAGAACTCTAGACATCTGCAGAGGGTGCCACAGTCTTTGGCTGAGTACTGATCGGCGCATGCGTGAGACCGGGAAAGAACTACTGAAGAGTAGGCAGAACAACCCCCAGGGTCCATATGGGCAAGACCAGCTTGGAATCCCAACAGCCAGAGTGGAAAGTCCACAGTACATGCAGCAACTGCTGCTCGGGATGGGGCCAGATTAACACTGAAGGGGCTTGTGGTCCTGCCTAATAAAGTTTAAAGACAAGCCCTGAAAATATCAAACTATCCAAGGCATTAAGTTCCCCCCAAACTCTTTAGCAAAGTAACTTAACCACTTCCCAAAATAAAACCCAAAAATACTTCAAGAAGTCTTTGCACCTATAGTACAGTGGTTACAGTACCAGTCCCATGCACTGAGGCTGGTGGGTTCGAACCCCGGGTAGGCCAGCTAAACAACAATGACAACTGCAACAAAAAATAGCCAGGCATTGTGCCAGGCGCCTGTAGTCCCAGCTACCTGGGAGGCTGAAGCAAGAGAATCACTTAAGCCCAAGAGTTTGAGGTTGCTGTGAGCTGTGATGCCATAGCACTCTACCCAGGGCAACATAGTGAGACTCTGTCTCAAAAAATACTAATAATAAAATTTAAAAATTTTTAAAAATACTTAAAGAAGGAGACTTCCGTCTATGGTAAGGTGACCAGATTTTAACATTGGTAAAGCGGGACACCATTGACGGGGGCGGGGGGGGGGAGAGGGGGTTTTTAATTAAAAATTTGGTCTATATGGAGCAACAAAAATTTTCATAGAATGCAAAAATAGTATTGTAATATATTTTTAAAATTTCAACATAAGTACAATTTACAAATATAATATATTTTTTAAATTATGTATAGTATTATTTTATTCTTTGGCATATTTCTCATTTGAGTGAATTTTTTTTTAGTAGATTGCTGTCATTGTTTAAAAGGTCATGAAATTTTTCACAAGAACGTGTTAAATTATGTTTCACACATAAAATGGCTTTCGAAGTCTCAACATTTAACTGTGATGTTTCTGAGGTCCACATTTTATTTACCATAGAAAAAAAAGCATTCAGGCTTGGCGCCTGTGGCTCAATTGGCTAGAACGCCAGCCACGTACACCTAAGGTGGTGGGTTCGAATCCCCAGCCTGGGCCCACCAAACAACAATGATGGCTGCAACCAAAAAAAAAAAAAAAATGGCCGGGCGTTGTGTCAGGCGCCTGTGGTCCCAGCTACTTGGGAGGCGGAGGCAGGAGACTCGCTTGAGCCCAGGAGTTGGAGGTTGCTGTGAGCTATGATGCCATGGCACTCTAACCAGGGGGGGATAGCTTGAGGCTCCATCTCAAAAAAAAAAAAAGCATTCAGTCGCAGCATTAGTTCCTAGTAACGACAGCATGTATCCCACAATTTTTAGTGCATTATTGTATGGAACATGGTTTGTTTCAAAATGATGAAATATTTCTAACCATTGTTCTCTATTGTGATTTTTGCTGATGCCCAAGATTTAACCTTTTCCTTATCAATATTTTTTTTTAATAATGATACCTCGTAAGTCATAAGTGTCACTTTCAAGGCCGGTGCTAGACTTTTTGCCACCACTATAAAATATACATAATACGAGTACTGTCTGCTAAATTCACGAAATAAATAAATAAATTACCTAAATTAACTGAATAGCTGATTTGTTGACATCACTTGCTTAACTAGCACTAGCATGTAGTACAGTGTGTATCATCTGAGAGACAGTTACAAAATGTTTTCATGGTTGCCAATGCCAAAAAATGCTATTGTTCATTAAGTCCAAACAATGGTGGTCGAATTCTAACAACTGATCAACAATGCAAACTTTGATAAACAGTTCTCGATAATCAGTTCTCAACAATTATTTGTTATTATTAAAGTTTAACATTATAAAATTAACAAAAATAATATAAAACTCATATCCTGGCGAAATAGCCACCTGGAAGCCAAAAACCATATATTCCCTTCCTGTTCTCCAACCGTTGGCTAGCTTGTCGTGCATTCTTTCCAAAAATCAGGAGATTTTTAAAACGCCACAGGATGCAGGACAAATTGTTAAACATCGGGACTGTCCCGCCAAAAGCAGGACGTCTGGTCACCTTAATATGGTTGAGTGAGGAGGTCAACAAATCCTCTCTCCCAAAAGCATCTCTGAAGCAAAAAGACAAAACTATTTCAGTGCTCTGAAATTTTACCAAAGTCATGCAGCAACCTGAGAAACATATGTGCTTCAAAGCTGCTGGGACTCTGAGTAGGAGCAGTCGGAGTGTGTGGGGTCCCTGCCTGGTCTACTCCATCTTCCCTCTCCCAGCTAAGTGGGAGCAGAGGTTCTGCCAAGGCAGAGCAGGCCTTGAGGACCAACAGCTTCACTGCTGAAGGGTGCTCATTTGAGTTAGAGAAGTAAATGCCCAGTCTAGCAATATCAGTGGAAATGACAATCTTAGTGGCAAGTGAGTACAAAGATCAATGGCTCTACAAGCCTGATGTAGTCAGTTGAGAAAGCATATTTCCAGCTCAGGCTGTACACATTTGCAGCAAAAAGCAGAGAGAGCCCAGATCTCATGGCTGACCAAAACCACACTCATGGCTGACCCTGAGACTGCCTACACAGAGGGGACCCCAGAGGGCCCAGTGGAAGGTAAAGCCTTCCAGACTTGAAAATGGCCTATGCTTCATGCTCTCCTACCGGCACACAGAGCCACTGGCAGAGGACAGATCTCACTGGCTCAAGGTGACTAAGCCAACCTTCATCCAATAACTGGCTAACCTAATGCTACACAAAGGGGTATTCCTAGGAAATTTAAAAATAAAAACAAGAATTTTTTCTAAATGAACAGACACATTAGTGGCAACACACCATGACAAACTAATAAGCCAACACAAAGTAATGGTAACAATCACCTTTGCAGGCATGAGAATCCAGTCCAAATTCAAGGGAATAAAAGCAATCAGTAGAAACTGTCTCTGGGCTCTGATCATCCCCAGATGTTGCTTCTAACAGAGCAAGATTTTGAAGCAGCTATTAAAAATATGTTGGCTGGGCACAGTGGCTCATGTCTATAATCCTAGCACTCTGGGAGGCTGAAGCAAGAAGATCACTTGAGCCCAGGAGTCTGAGGCTGCAGTGAACTATGATGACACCACGGCACTTTATCCAGGGCAACAGAGTGGAAGTCTATCTCAAAAAAAAAAAAAATGGAACTGCAAATTAATACAGCCTCTTTGGAAAGAAGTACTGAGAATCTTCAAAGCACTCAAATTAAACCTCCCATTTGATTCCACAATCCCATTACTAGGCATATACCTAGAAGAAAAAAAATCATTTTATGATAAGGACATTTGCACTAGATTGTTTATCATAGTTCAATTTATAATTGCCAAGATGTGGAAACAACCTAAGTGCCCATCAGGAATGGATTAACAAACTGTGGTATATGTGTACCATGTATTCAACCATTAAAAAAAAGATGGAGTAAAAAAAAGATGGATTTCATGTATTAACTTGGATGGAGTTAAAATACATTCTTCTTAGTAAAGTATCACAAGAATGGAAAAGTAAATATTCAGTGTATTCAATACTAATATGAAGCCAGTAGACAATCTAATACACATCCACATAAGAGAAAAATTCAATTCAATTCAAGTTGGGGGCTGGGGGAATGAATTTGGGGGAGAGGGGAGGATAGGAGGAGTTTGGGGTGCTCACTTAATGGGCACCAGGTAAGGGTATATGGCACACTTCTTGGGAACAGGACACAAACGACTACAAGAGGGACTTTACCTAACAAATGCAATTATCATAACCTAGTTATACCCTCACATTAATCTAAAAAACAAAACAAAATAAAATCATAGGCTCCGTATCTGTGGCTCAGCGGCTAGGGCACCAGCCACATACACCAGAGCTGGCAGGTTCAAACCTGGTCTGGGCCTGCCAAACAACAATGACAATTACAACCAAAAAAAAAAAAACTGGGTGTTGTGGTGGGTGCCTGTAGTCCCAGCTACTTGGGAGGCTGAGGCAAGAGAATCACTTAAACCCAAGAGTTGGAGGTTGCTATGAGCTGCAATGCCATAGCACTTAATCTAGGTCGACATAGTAAGACTTTGTCTCAAAAAAAAAAACAGTGGACAGGACAGGAGACCCTGCTGCTCCTTGAGACACTAGAAATGTACAAAGATGACTGGAACAAAGTATCCAATCATGTGGGAAGATGCACACAGGATGAGTGCATCTTGCATTTTCTTTAACGTCCCATTAAAGACCTGTACCTAGAGGATGCAGAGGACTCCCTGGGCCCTCTGGCCTAATAGCACATCCTCTTCAGTCAGGCAACCCTGTTAGCCTGTTAACCCAGGAAGCACTGTTGCCTTCCTGGCCTCTGTCATTGATCCCTGAGTTGTTTCTGCTTCTCCGAAGTCAGCCTTAGAGGAATTCTCCAAAATGAAGAAAGCCTTACTGGAGGCCCATATTGGGAAAGTGAAAGAAGCAGCCAAAGTGACAGGCAAGGCAGAGCTGGCCTTCAGTCTGGAAAGCAGTGGCATTGGGGAACCACCTCCATGAGCCTGAGTGGATCAAGGGGAAAGAGAATGATGAGACACAGACAAAAGGCCTGGCCATGGAGGAGAAGGAACCCAGAGAAGAAGGGGGCAATGTAGAGGATGAAGCAAAGGAGAAAGCCAGCGAGGCCCCCAAGAAGGCTAAAGAGAAAGGGAAGCAAGGTGACAGCAAGGAATCAGAGAAGAGTGATGGGGACCCAATAGTTGATCCCAAGGAGAAAGAGCCAAAGAAGGGTAGGAGGAAGTGCTGAAGAAAGTGGTCGAGTTGGAGGGGGAAAGGAAGACAAAGGTGGAGCAGGACATTGGTGAGGGCAGTCTCTCCACCACTCCTGCCACCTCCCAGGCTGCTCTTACAGTGAAGGCCAAGCTGCCATCAAGGAGAGGAAGATCAAATCTTTGGTAGTGCTGCTAGTAGAGACCAGATGAAAAAGTTGGAGATCAGGCTCAGTGCCCATAGCACAGTGGTTACGGCACCAGACACATACACCGAGGCTGGTGGGTTTGAACCTGGCCAAGGCCAGTTAAACAACAATGACAACTACAACAAAAAATAGCTGGGTGTTGTGGTGGGCACCTGTAGTTCCAGCTACTTTGGAGGCTGAGGCAAGAGAATCACTTGGGCCCAAGAGTTTGAGGTTGCTATGAGCTGTGGTGTCACAGCACTCTACCGAGGGGGACATAATGAGACTGTGTCTCAAAAAAAAAAAAAAAGCTGGAGCTCAAACTCTGGCACTTTGAGGAGCTGGAGACAATCATGAAGAGGGAGCAGAAGCATTGGGGTATCAGAGGCAGCAGCTCCTGGCTGCCGGACAAGCCTTCCACATGGAGCAGGTGAAATATGCAGAGCTGGGGGCCTGACAATGGCACTTCCAGCAGCCACTACCTCCAGGCTCCCAGCCACCATACCTGTCCACTATTGCATTTTCTTTCTTTCCTTCTTTTTTTTTTTTTTTTTTTAAGACAGAGTCTCACTAAGTCACTCTCGGTCGAATGCTGTGGGGTCACAGCTCACACCAACCACCAACTCTTGGACTTAAGTGATTCTCTAGCCTTAGCCGAAGTAGCTGGGATCCCAAGTGCCCGCCACAACACTGGGCTATTTTTCGTTGCAGTTGCCATTGTTGTTTAGCTGGCTCGGGCTGGGTTCAAACCCACCACCTGCAGTGTATGTGGCTGGTGCCATAACCATTGTGCTATAGGCACCGAGCCCACTACTGTATTTTCTATGGCAAAAAAAAATAATTAAGTCCAGGGCAGCGCCTGTGACTCAGCGAGTAGGGAGCCAGCCCCACATACAGAGGGTGGCAGGTTCGAACCCGACCCCAGCCAAATTGCAACGAAAAATAGCCAGGCGTTGTGGCGGGCACCTGTAGTCCCAGCTACTGAGGCAAGAGAATTGCCTAAGCCCAAGAGCTGGAGGTTGCTATGAGCTGTGACACTACAACACTCTACTGAGGGCAACAAAGTAAAACTCTGTCTCCAAAAAAAAAAAAAAAAAGAAAGACTCACTGAATGCAAGATGGTATGGTAGTAGTATAGATATATACGTACAAGTCAATGGAACAAGATAAATAATGCAAAAATAGATAAAGACATATTATATACAGTCAATTGATGTTTGGCAAAGGTGCCAAGGCAATTTGATGGAGAAAGAATGATCTTCTTAAACAAATGGTGCTGAACAATTGGATAGCCATAGGCAAAAATAGTATATCATACTCAAAAGTTAACTGAAATGGAATATAGACCTAAAAGTTAGAGTGAAAATTATAACATTTCTAGAAGAAAACATAGAAAATTTGGGTGACTCTGAGTTTGACTAAGATTTCTTAAACAGGCACAAAAAGCACAAACTATAAGAGAAAAAAATCAACAAATTGAATTTTAACAAAATGGAAAACTTTTGCTCTCCAAGACACTGATGAAAAATGAAAAGCCATGGACAGATGGCATCTGACAAAGGACTCATGTCTAGTCTCTTATAACTCATTAAGAAGACAACCCAATTTTTAAAATAGGCAAAAAATATGAACATGCACTTCACCAAAATTCTGGTTGGACTCTAGAGTCACATAGACCTGGGTTAAAATCCTGGCTCTGCTGTTTTCTTTTCTTTCTTTCTTTCTTTTTTTTTTTTTTTTTTTTTTTTTTTGTAGAGACAAAGTCTCACTCTATTGCCCTTGGTAGAGTGCCATGGGATCACACAGCTCACAGCAACCTCCAACTCCTGGACTTAGGCCATTCTCTTGCCTCAGCCTCTCAAGTAGCTGGGACTACAGGTGCCTGTCACAACGCCCAGCTATTTTTTTTGTTGTTGCAGTTTGGCTGGGGCTGGGTTTGAACCTGCCACCCTCTGTATATGGGGCCGGCACCCTAACCACTGAGCCACAGGTGCCACCTGACTCTGCTGTTTTCAGGCAGTGATATTGGGCAGGTCATCTCACCTCATCTCTATGTGCCTCATATATCTCATCAGCAAAATGGGAAAAATATGTAACTAAATAGGTAGTCAGGAAGATTAAACATAATATTCTGAACTTATTTAGATGCTTAATAAATCCCAGATACCCTCCTTCTCCATTATCAAATAGAGGCAAGTTTGGAGCCTAACCCTGGGAGAGCTGGGCCAGATAAGATGCTACAGCATCCGAGGCCAGAGGACAGATGTCCACATTGTATCCAAAGAAGTGCGAAGTGGTCAAGATAAAGAATGTGTATAGAACAAGGTGCTGGGGTAGCACCTGTGGCTCAAAAGGGTAGGGCACCAGTCCCATATGCTGGAGGTGGTGGGTTCAAACCCAGCCCTGGCCAAAAACTGCAAAAATAAATAAATAAATATAAAGTCTATTAAAAAAAAAAAAACAAACCAAGGTGCTGGAGCTGTAGGGCCTGACACTACTGAGAGCCACAGGACAGAGATTTGTGGGGTCCGTAGTGGCAAAGAACCAGGAAAGTGAGAATAGGTATAATGGCATCAAAACAGGAAGACAAGAGACTACTCAAGCCAGTCACAAATGGTACCTGTTTTATGTTTGTTTTTTTTCCTTAGAGAGAGGGTCTCGCTATGTTACCCAGGCTGGTCTCAAAGTCCTGGGCCCAAATGATCCTCCCATGTCAGCCTCCCAAGTAGCTTGCGCTATAAGCATATGCCACTACACCTAGGTCACTGGCTTTTACAGGCTGGTCCAATGCAGTGTTTTCATGAGCAGCTAAGGTCTTAAGGGGAGGTAGGCCTCCTGGGAACAGAGGCCTGGTAGGGACAGAGAGGATGGCAGGAGGACCCAGCTGGTTGACCAGAGATGTATGGTAGGGTGGTCTCCCCGTAGAGAGCAGAAGGTGCCAAGGGGCTACTGAACTCACCACTAAAGACCACACACCCAAGACTAGGACTGATCAGCTTGGTGCCTCTAGCTCAGCAGCTAGGGCTCTGGCCACATACACCTGGGCTGGTGGGTTTGAACCCAGCTGGGGGCCTGCCAAACAATGACAACTATAACAACAAAAAAAATAGCCAGGCATTGTGGCAGGCACCTATAGTCCCAGCTACTTGGGAAGCTGAGGCAAGAGAATCGCTTAAGCCCAAGAGTTAGAGGTTGCTGTGAGCTATGATGCCACAGTGCTCTACTGAGGACCACAGTGAGACTGTGTCTCAAAAAAAAAAAAAAAAGACTACGGATGGTCAAAAAGGACCAAAAAAGGAGCAGTCTGGCCTCCATAAGCAGTCCAGAAATGGCTACCAAGTCTACACTGTGTGATTGCCACCCTTGGGAAAAACATATGCTTCATTAGCCAGGCATGGTGGCATGCACCTATAGTCCCAGCCACTAAGGAGGCTGAGGGGTTCCAGACTACAGCGCTACAATTGTGCCACTGTACTTGAGCCCCAATGACAGAGCAAGACCCTGTGACAAAAAAATAATAAGGCTAATGAATCGTGACAAATGAGCCACTGTAAGATGTTAATAAGAAAAACTGGGTGAACTCTGTTTTTATAAATTTTCCTAAAATATAAAAAGCTTACCCCAAAATTATGTTATACACAAACCATATGTTTGTATATAGGTGTATGTATATATATTACATGAGTACAGTTAAAAAAACAACAAAGGATTGCTATGTGTTCACATATGCTATAAAGACCATCTTGGCAAGAGGTTGTCACAATCACAAGTCCTAATAGGGACTTGAAATAGGAACATGGCCACAGGTTGGTTTGTGAAGGTGAGACTGGACAGGTATTAGTTTTCTACTGGGACTCTATTGAATTACCACAAACATAAGAGGTTTAAAAACACACAAATTTATTGTCTTATCTTAGTTATAGAGGTCAGAAGTCCAAAATGGTTGTCACTGGGCAAAAGTCGTATTATTAGTGGGACTGCATTTCTCAGTGGAGGCTCTGGGGAAATAATCTGTTGACATTTCCAGCTTCTATGGAACACTGCCTGCCTAGGCACTGGGCCCTTTCTTCCACCTGTACAGACAGCAGTGTGACACTCTCGCCTCTCCCTCTGACCCTCCCAAATCCTTATTTGACTGATAAGGGCCATGTAACTATACCGGGCCCACCTCAATAATCCAGGGTAATCTATCTGCCTGAAATTCTTAATCACAGGTACAGTGCCTATAACCATGTAAGGTAACACACTCACAGGTTCTGAGGTTCAAGATGCGGACATCTTGGCTTGGCGCCTGTGGCTCAATCTGCTAAGGCGCCAGCCACGTACACCCAAGGTGGAGGGTTCCAATCCCCAGCCCAGGCCCGCCAAACAACGATGGCTGCAACCAAAAAATGGCCGAGCGTTGTGGCCAGCGCCTGTGGTCCCAGCTACTTGGGAGGCGGAGGCAGGAGACTCGCTTGAACCCAGGAGTTGGAGGTTGCTATGAGCTGTAATGCCACAGCACTTCTACCCAGGGGGATAGCTTGAGGCTCTGTCTCAAAAAAAAAAAAAAAAAAGAAACTTGATCAAGGGTCACGCCACAAATTACAAGCATTGAATCCCAATCTCTTGGCTCTTCATTTAATATTGTTTTATGCCTCCGTGGGTTATATTTCCAAAGTTTGTTAATGAGTTGGCTGTTTGCAGAAGACATTTTCTCAGGGGAAGTGTGTTATTGCCGTATCACTCATTTGTTAGGAGGAATAGAAACTCTGAGACCCTATCAGCTTTATAAAGAACTACGTAAGTTAGGAAGAAATCATTTGTATTATACAGGCCAAAGATCTTTCAACACAATGGTGACAAAGATGAAGCATGGCCGCCTGTCCCTCCACTGTGGAGGAACACGGGGAGGCCACGTGAAAAGACGTGCTTGTTTCATAAATCTAGGGTCACTGCCAAATCCGGCTGTCTGCTTTGTCCCGTGTCTGTACACAAGCTGATGAGTTCTGCTGGGGAAAAGTGTGTGACTCTACAAATTAATGACGTGGTAACTCCGTGACTTCCACCTGCCACAGGCTCCCCGGCTTCCCCACTTCCCGGGTCTTTGTTCTGTTTACACCGCACAGCCACTCACTCAGCGATCACAGCCCGTGCATCCGCCCTCTCACCCTTCCCTCCTTTCACCAGGGAAGGAACACCTCACCCCGTCCAGTGTCCATCCTGCCTCAGTGCCTGGAACCCGTTTCTCCCTCACTGCTGGGGATCTCACTCATTCCCTCCTGCGTCTCCTCCTCACCTGCCTTTTCCTTCTCCTCTGCACCGCTGACCTGTCCTCACTATATTCAATGTGCTGACAGCCCTTCCTTCTGTGGACAACAGCCGTCCTTCTGTGCCCACCTCCAGCCACTTCCTTCTCTCTCTCTCCTCTTCACAATGCAATTAATTCCTCAAATCATCCTCTGTCTGCTGCCTCTGACCCTCCCATGGTGAACCTGGGACCACAGATACCAGGCAGGCCTCCTGCTGAGACACCCCCTCATGCCCATGGCTGATTCTCACTGACCTCTACCCTATCTGCCTTGGCATCAGCTCTGCCAGGAGTGTCTCCTCCCTCCCGATGTTCCTGGCTCCCCAGTCTCTCTGTGCAAGCTCCCCTTCTCATCAGCCTGGATGGTGGTTGTCCCTCAAATTTCTTACCCCACAGGCACCCATATCCCTTGCTCTCCTCCATGGCTATCTCCTTCCTGGGCACAACCTGTCGCTGACAGATGCCCGCTAGTCCTCGTCCTGCACTGCGGCTGCCACACGACCCCCTCCTCCCACACGGCTCCCCTCCTACTGTTTTCTGTACCTGGTACCACCATCACCTACTGCACACCCTGAAATCTGACTTTCTTTCCTTGGTTCCTTGTCAGCCTCCACAGCTCATCCCAGACTGATTTTGGGGTTCACCCTCAATATCCACTTGTTCTCTCTATGTTGTCCCTTCCCGGCACTGCTACTCTGCTGGCAGACCACTGGCACTTGTCTGTGGATCAGCCCCAGAATGTCCCCACTAGCCTGGGCTGCGCTGGATGGTCCTCTATGCTACAGCCAGAACCATCCTTCTAGAAAAAACCCTCTGCAGTAAGTCCCCCAGCAACTGCCCAGTGCTGTGGGGAAGTCCAGACTCCTTAGCAAGGCTAGAAGGTCTGATCCATCCTCCCCAACCTGGTCTCCTCCGCCCTGACTCTGCCCCAGGGAGATGGCTAATTCCCACATACCTTCAGTCTCTGCCTGAGATAGCAGTGTTCTCTGGAAAGCTTTTCCTGATCCTCCAGCCTGAGGTTTAGTTTCCAGCCACGTGTTCTGAAAGCACTTAGGAGATCACCAGTGCTCAGCACAGCGTCTGCCCTGTCACGGCCAGAAAATAAACTGGAGACTGTATTTCCGCCATGCGCTTTCTTTCAGTACCCTCCAGTCCACGGGCAGAATCCGAGCTCTCTCTTCTTCCTTATAGTGCCCCCAGCATCAGCAGGAGCACAGGAGATTCTAGTGAAATAAATAAATGCGTCAGGACTCTCGGAGGCTTTGATGGGGAGGGGCTGGGCCCAGTGTTGGAGGGAACAATCCCCACCTGGTGATTTAAGTGTCTGCAGGGACAGAATCATTACCGTCCTGGAAGTGTTTGCCTGGTGGCCTCTGGAATTCAGTAGATAAATTCTACCAGAAATCAGAGTTGGAGGTGATACAAAACGTTTAAAAATTCTGGGAAATGACTTGCTCTAAGTAAAAGGCGGCACCTCCCCGGCCAGGATGTGGTTTGCCTCCTTCGTCACCCCCCTGGTGTCTCCCTTTGAAGACCATGATGCTGCCATCAATAACAGAAAAAAACAAGAATTGAGAATAACCAGAAAATAAAGGTAATGTTAAAATATTCTAAAATACCCTACAAGTAAAGGAAAGAGTCAGTAAAATATAGATGTACCGAGAACTCAGAAGCTATTTTGATAAAGATAAAATATGAAAGGATAAAAGGGGAAATGTCTTTTAAATTAAATAATAAGACATGGCAAGTATTCTTTAGAACAAAACCATAATTATTATTATTATTTTGAGACAGAATCTTACTATGCCACCCTAGATAGAGTGCTGTGGCATCACAGCTCACAGCAACCTCAAACTCTTAGGCTTACGCGATTCTCTTGCCTCAGCCTCCCAAGTAGCTGGGGCTACAGGTGCCTGTCACAGTGCCCAGCTATTGCAGTTGTCATTGTTGTTTAGCTGGCTCGGGGTGGGTTCGAACACCCCAGCCTCAGTGTATGTGGCTGGCGCCGTAACTACTGTGCTACGGGTGCCGAGCCAAATTCATAATTATTTTAAAAGTCATTAAAGCAGTTAAGAGTAAGAAAAATCAAAAAGTAAAAGACTAACGTCAAGAAGGAGTATAACAGGAGTGTGCCACAGAGGAGAAAGCATTTGCACACGGATGAATATTGTTTTCAAGAGTAATGAATAAAATGAAAATATTTAGGGGGACACACTTTAAGGTAGAATAACCCCAAAGAAAAAAATAATCTTGTAAAGAAGATTAAAAATAAATCCCCGCACTAGTACAATCAAAACGGCCCTGGTATCCTAACGACAGCTAAGCCTCAGCTAAGACAATGTTAAAACTGGTGCTTGAGTTTCTGGCTTGTGCTATAAAGGCAGTGGTAACCTCTGTGGGATGTGGGGGTGGGGAGAATGCACTGACTTCACCGTGACATTTCCCTCCTAGGAAGTGCAGGCACAGGGTCACGTCAGGGCAGGCAGGAGATTTAGGTTGCTCCCTGCTTGCAGAAATAGGGGCATGCTCCTGCAGGCTAAGCCTGGCAGCTTCTGCATTCCAGCCCACTTCCTTCAGAGTATCCCAGTTGCCTTCTGGATACAGGAAGATAATGGGGGTCCTTAAGTGCCAAGCATGTTCATGGGGACCTCTTCCCCCCAGCCTAGGGTGCTCTGTGCTGCTGTCCAATGAGAACAGCAGCAGCAGCCCCCACAGTCCACCTGCAGACTCCCTGCCCTGCACACTGTCTGGGGAGCCTCATTGCACCCCATTTCCTAAACAGAGCAAGGGCAGGTCCTCTCCTGCCCCTGGATGTGACCTCACACCTGCCTGTCCTCTAAGGGTAGGCCCACCTGTTGCTTTTCTTGTTACCGTCAGGTCCTGGAGGGATATGACCAGCGTGGAGACCTCATAGTCTGGGCACTGGCCACAAGACAGAGGTCCCACCTACAACCAGCGTCCACACCCAGAGTCAGCAAAGCAAGCCTGTGGGAATGTCTGCCTTCCTTCCTGTTCCTGGAGACCTCTTCTCAACACGATTCCTTTTACCTGCTCATGTAGTCTCCCTGCAAACAGAACAGTATGTGTCCCTACCACATACGCAGTCTGACAATTAAGTTCACAGTTAAACTCATCCTACAAAAAGTGCTTTGAAGGGTGGACCAGGCGGCACCCGTAGGTTCCAGCCAGTCTAGGATTCTACCTGCCCACCTGGTGTGGGAGCAAAGTGGATAAGTTTCAAGGCCGCCCGTCATTAATCGGGCCTGTCACAGCTGTGGGCTGATGGCCTTAGTGCATCGTGCAACCATGAGTGGTGCGTGTAACCCCTCACCAGTAAGCTGAAGTGAGGTTACCCAAACTCAGAAGTCACTCAACTACCATTAGTTTTGATTCGGGTAATTAAAATTAATACCATAACAACAACAAAACATCACCGCTTCTACTGTGTTGCTGGTGGAACCAGCAAGGGTCTAACAACCAAGTTTCTCCACAAAGGACAACCTGATTGGCTCAGTGGGATATATTTGTGGAAAATCAGATAATGACGAATAAGAAACAGATGGACTCTTTTCCCCTCTAAGAATAGGAATTCATTTAATTCTTCTGTGTTAGTCACTCAAAATGAAAAATAAATTAGCATACATTTTACGTGGGACACAGTGGGGTGGTACAGTGGGAAATTTTGACAGTAGCTATAAGGAAACTCTTCCATAAGAAGAATCTAAATTATTCTACTTCTTGGATATAACCAAGCCACTCCTAGACAATTATATATATATATTTTTTGAGACAGAGCCTCAAGCTCTCCCCCTGGGTAGAGTGCCATGGCATCACAGCTCATAGCAACCTCCAACTTCTGGGCTCAAGCGAGTCTCCTGCCTCCGCCTCCCAAGTAGCTGGGACCATAGGCACCCGCCACAATGCCCGGCCATTTTTTGGTTGCAGCCTCATTGTTGTTTGGCGGGCCGGGCTGGGGATTCCAACCTGCCACCTTAGGTGTACGTGGCTGGTGCCTTAGCCGACTGAGCCACAGGCTCCGAGCCTTTATATTTTAATATGATGACACA